>CM022297.1:528996348-529112285 GCA_011799875.1 Thinopyrum elongatum
TCAATGTATGTGTATGTTGGTATTGTATAAAACCTGTATATAATACTGTGGTAAATACGCAGAAGAAAAAAAACGGAAAAAAGTAGCAGTGGCGCGGGGTAAGAGGCTAGCAGCAGTGCGGGGGTAGCGCTACTGCTACACAGAGTTATCATAGCGCGGGGTCTAGACCCGCGCTACTGCTATCAGAAGTAGCAGCAGCGTGGGTCGTACCCAGCGCTACATGCTACAAAAAGTTAGAGTTAGCACGGCAGTAGCAGCCCCCCCCCCCCCCCCCCCGCGTGCTACTGCTAGCCATTTACCCCGCGCCACTACTAGGCTTACTTAGTAGTTGTGAGTCATATGTATTAGTGTGCTTTTTGTGAGCTTTGATGGAATTTTATGTTGATTTGGCAATGCTAGAATTGCTATGTAGGTGGTTTTGTTGCAGGCTAATTGAAAACATTTTTTTTAAATAGCAAATATCGCTTGCCGAGTACCACACTCGGCACAAACTTTGCGAGCTCCCAATCTCGGCACACTTGCCACACAGTGCCCCTTGCGTCACTCGTAGTGGCCTTGCCGAGAGGGAAATCAAAGATCTCGACAAAGCAGGGCGCTGGGGGTTTGCTGCAGAAGGGTGCGTCAAGAGTTGGTCTCGGCAAACATAAGAACCCAACAACAGAGTTATTTTTTGCCGAGACTTGGCCGTACCAAGCTCGGCAAACTGAGGTTCTTGGCGAACTGGGAGGCACATGGCGGGCCCTCATGCTTAGGTCTGGTGAGTTTTCGTGTCAATGCTCGCGAGTGGTAGTCTCGGCGAACCTACCAGGACACAGTGTCATCCTTGTGTGCATTAGGTTCATTGAGTTCATTTTTGGCGGCTCTCAACAAAGCCATGAGCCACGTCAAGCGCGTCTCCGCCGGCCCGTCAAATGCCTTTTTGCCGAGTCCCCTGTTTAGATTCGGCAAAGTGGTTGTCGAGTCCCCGACGGGTGGTACTCAGCAAAATGCCTATGCGAAGGGGTCGGCCAAGTACCCGTAGCCGAGAGATGGACTGGCAAACTCTCTGCGTGTGTTGGAAACGACTTTTGCCGATTTTTCCACCACATCGGGAAACCTGAAATTGCAGTAGTGTCTGCACTCACATTTTAGCATTTCCCCCTATAAATTTATGTCTAGCTCCACCACTGCTTGGGGTATCATAAATGAGATCAATACAAAGGATGACTAACAAATCAAAACGCCATAAGGAAGCAAATATTAAAGAAGCATAGAAGCAAGAACAAGATCACGACTTCACAACTAACCAATCAAAATCCAGTCGTGAAATGGACATGACTGTATACATAGAAACTTAAACGACGACGATGACTGGAGAAGTGTAGCATCCTGACTGGCCCTCCTCACAATACCTACGTGGGTGAGCAATGCCCAGAGAAGCGTGATCAGCTCACCACCCCGGGCAACCGCTTGGCGTGTCTGTCCAGGTCATCCGATGGAGCGGCAATGTACAAGATTATCTCCAGCAAAAATTTGCCAGTTTCTCACGCTATCTTCTCTTCTTGACTTGACAGCATCTTTCCAAACATACTTCCATTCTTAAGCACTTCATGCTCGACTTGTCAACGAGCAGGTTAACAAGTTGTCGAAAACTCTCCCCCAGGGTTGATGACACCTCATAGCGGTAGTCTGCGAGGGCACGCTTGGCGTCCTTCTTAACGACCTGTACAAGGTCTTGCACCATTTATCATCATCAGGAAGTAGCTCGGGTGAGTAGATCACAAGGTATGCACAATAGTGTGATAAGTGAATTGCCGTAATCTTGCACCGCCGATCCTCTTCTGATTGTGGTTCTGTGGGGAGCATCACCTCAGTTGATTTCGTGGCAATGTGCCACACAAGCAAGGTATTAGCTATGCCATTGCCACTGGCACTCCCAGTTCAATGGATACTGATAGGCACTCTCCGACGCAAAGATATCACACCACTATGAGGCTTTCCTGACTCTTTTGTAGTTTGCTGATAATGGCGCCTTGACCTCTTTGGCACCTTCACGTTCTTCATTTGCTCTGATAGAGTAAGACGAATGAGATACCTAAGAAAAACCATTGGAGTAGTTTTTCTTGATGGGAGCACCAAGATTGAGCATTGGTTCATTTTGTCCATCCAGGGCTTTGCTAGCTTGCATCTGCATTGCAATAAACGTCCAATCCATTTTGCATGCAGGAGATTTTGCCAGGATGCCTTGTTTAAATAACAGCATCTTATAGACACTTTGGTCCAGTCAGAACAAACAAACAAATAATATCCCTCACCTCAGCTAGAATACTATTGCAAGTAGGGAAAACACTGGCACTAGATCAAACAACAAACTTCCAAACCCCCAAAAATGGGGATCACTGTTAGCCCCACATGTGACTTGACATCGTATCTGCCACATGCTCCTGTTAGCGACAGCCATAAGGTCCGTAGAGCCACAAGAAACAAAGCAGTAAGAAGATGCTCAAGAGTGAGACCAAAATACTGAGGATGGGCAACCAAGCTTGAATATGAGATTGGTTGGGAAGATAGTAAAAATCATGAAGAAAGGAAAGCTCATTTTGCAAACATCTCAAATTCCTTTCAGCATCATAGGTACCATTGAGCAGCATATGGCAAAAGAAGTTACAGCATCCATTAAATCAGCCTCGGCAACTTGGTATCTTGCAAATTGGCACGCAATAGCTTGAATAATGCAAACGAAAAACAGCAGTCTTTCTGTTGATGACCTTGTGGCATCGAGGGAAGAATCATGTCATTGACTGCCAAACTTTATCCATTGTCACTAGGCCATCGTTGATCATTGTGTTCTATCACCTTGGCTGGACATTATCCATTGATGCAGTAACCAGAGGCTGGTTTTCCGATGACGATGTCCTCCCCCATAACTATTAGTGGAGGCGTAATTCTCATCCACCTGTTGTTGACTTGTACTTTGTAGCTTCTCCATATACCGACAATAAACGAGGATTGCTTCCAAGCGCAAATGACGCTTAGCCTCGTAAAACGCTATAGTGAAAAATGTTTTGGCAAATTAAGAACAAACAATACAAGTAGGATCAATCCCCTTGCAGTTTGAATATTGCTCCGGAACTCAGGCCAGTAGAATCCCTCCTGACCGCCACCTCCCGCCTGTGTAGGGATAGCAAGGTAGGAAGTCCATACCGCTTGCACAAGTAGTACACAAGGGGGAGCAATGCTTCGACGCTCTCAGGATCAACGGCAACTATTGTCTGGTATTGATACCGACAATCTGAACAAGGCCGGTCCATACTAACACAGGAAGACGTGACCCCGTGACTGCAGAGCCCTGTTATTATCTTCTTGTTGGATAGGACAATGATGACATATTGGTATATATAGTGGACACAACATATGAGATGATTGGCAAGAACAGGTGGTGGCGCCGAGGAAGATCAAGCGGGTCAATGGATGGTGGCGATAGCGATGGCCATAAGCGCCTATTCCGAGCATGAACCCCGTCAGGATGGGTTCACCACCAAGAGAGCGTTCACTCGTAAGATCTGGCCGCCCACACTCTTAGAGAAGTCTGCCAATTCATCGACGGCGCATTGTTTGATATAATTACATCCATGAGCTGAATATCAAATATCAGCATATATATTGTTAATAATATTAAGCATGCATTTCTAAAGTAAAATGTAGTACACACATGGATGCTATGTGTTAAAGAACTCTAAGCACTTTTGTTGCAAATTTGCATTCAGGATTCAAATGCATTAATCAAATAATTGTATTCAATAGATGTTTTGTAACATTTTAAAATTTTATTCCCTCCAAAATCAACAACAAACATTGCTCATGTATATTTCCAACATCTGGCACAACAACGCGCAGTATAAATACTAGAATTTTGAAAATTGAAATTTTCAGAAATTTCCATAGCAAATGCGCGGGTGTTATGATCTAGGTACTCTACATGACTGTTGAATTAACGCATGCTAAAGCGAATAAAGGATTGAGATAGTATCCAGAAATTCGCTTTTGCATCCTTATTAAATATATAGGGATTTTACATTAGAAATGATGTGAAAAGCACTGGACATTATTTAATGAATGACACGTTTTTAAAATATTGTTTTTTAAGCTAATTTTGAAAATATTGTTTATTATTTATTTCTTTAGTAACAAAAGCATGACTATATGTAGGTGAAAACATAATTAGGCTATTTCCTTTTGAGCCCAGGTTGTGGACTGTGGTGTAGATGATATGAAATATGCTCCTTCTATCTAAACCTATAGTGCATATTAGTTTATAAAAACATATTACAATACCCAATATATACGATATGAAAACATAGTTCATGATGAATTTAATGGTATTGATTTGGTGTTATGTATGTTGATATTCTCTCTACGAACATGATCAAACTTTACACAATTGACTTGGAACAAATGTAATATGCACTAACTCCCTCCGTTCGGAATTAAACTATCGCTGAAATGAGTGTATCTGAAACGATCTAGATACACTATTTCAGCTATAATTAATTCGGACGGAGGTTGTATATATTTAATATTGAGGGACTATGTATTACTAAGAGCAACTCTAACCGATCACTATCCGGCGTTAGAGGAGTACAATTTCCGTTTTCCTCCTCTAACGCGCACCTAGCCGATCCCCAATAGCTGTTAACAGGGGATAATTATCCTCCGACGCCTATCCCACCCCTTTTTTGCTCCACCGCTACCGCTCGGAGCATAACTCTCACGCCTCTGTCACCTCTCCCCCGCCACTGCATCATCGCCGCGACCGCCCGCCGGCCCCCGCCGCTGCGCGTTGCCTCCCTTGGCCCTGCCGCCCTTCTGCCCGACGCCCAGCTCGTTCGTCCACCGGTGCCGTCGGCGGAATCGAGGTGAAATGCCATCGCCGTCACCATAACCGATTCATCGGATGATTCATTTTTCTTCCTCTTTGACGGCCACGCTAGACCTTGCTTCCCGCCGCTGCAGGTCATTTTCATGCTTCGCCACCCGCCAGTTTGGCTGAAACGACGGCGGTTGGCCGGGCACACAACCGCACCGCAAGTGTTCGACGATTGCCAGTGAGTTTTTCGTTCGTTTCTTTTTGAACCGAGCCATTTGAGTTGACCTAGCCGTTTGAATTGGAGATGAAGAGGTTGAGGGAGATTGTTTTCGAGATTCGTCATCATCCGAAGAGGAAAAAGACGACAAAGACTTTGAAACCGTTTTAGGCATGATTTTCAATGATGATATTCGGTGCTTCCTAGTTGTTCTATCACATGTATTTGCTACATTTAGACCATTCATGGCGTGTTTTAATTTGAATAATTCGGTTTGTAAACTATGAATCGGTTTGTAAACTATATTCGTGATTTTCTGAACATTCATATTTATGTTTAGTTCCTATATGTGTGCTAATATGTAGTTGCAATGTATACTAGAATTGCATAAGTTTAGAAAAAACAAAAAATTTACTCGTTATATATGGGATCGGTTAGAGTTGCCCTAAGTAAACAGCCGAGGTAAGCATGGATGCGTTTCAGTGACCTCATGTGAGTCGCCTGCATATATGAATTAGCAACTCTGAGGGCAGCCGACGTAAGCATGGATGCGTTTTCAGTGACCTCATGTGATTCGCATGCGTATATGAATTAAGCACCTCTGAGGGCACCTAATTCACGAGGTGGATACTTAACACTTACTCCATTGTGTAATCTGCAAAACAAAAAAGCAAGAATAGTGAAGGGGGTACCGGTGTACGTACCTGAAGCCCGGCCTAGAGGCGGCGATTCAGCGAGGGGCGGTCTGCGTTTTGCTCGGACTCCTACCGGTCGACCTGACATTCTAAACCTGCCATATATATACCATTACTATGTGGCTGGAGCTCTTCCTACACATTCCATACATACTCTTTATCAACGCCAGTAGTACCAATCCTTCTCGACGACCGGCGTGTACCGTGTGCAGACCACGTGGTTGGACCCGTTCTTGCTGCTGAATCTTTGAGTAAACCCCCTCGTCTTTGATCGTGACTACGTCTTTGATATCGATCGTGCCGGTCTTATGCATGCTGGCTGCGGGCGCGTGCTGGATGGCCGCCATTGCTCCATCTCCTTGGGTGTGGTATTGTAACCACGTCTTGCATCGTTGATGCCGTGCCGACGTCGCTCCGTCGCCAGCTAGCGGAGTTGAGTCCCTGGCCTCTCGGGTCGCCGCCATGCTTGCCTCGCGGTCGCGGGTCCCAACGGCTTTTGTAGTGATACGGGAACTAGTCCATGCAGCGCTACTGTAGCTGCCGTAGGTTAGGGCGTCGGGCGCGGGCGTCACTGAATTAAGCTGATCGTCTGACCGGCCGATTTGTACCACTCATCGAGCGATGGCGTCGACACACGTAAAGTGGTGGCAATGGATTGACGCAGTTACTAGTGGCTGGGGCGTGCCATGGCACGCCTCCTGAGCATTCATGTGTGCACCTGTCTACCTTATGTACGTCCGCGGGTCTAGGTTGATTCTTCATGGCACTTATATAAACAAAAGTGATTTGCAAACATGTGAATATATATGCTATCTTTGCTAACTTTAACCCATAACCAATTGTAAAATGAATGCTAATGGAATTGTACTCATCATAAGCTATAACAAATGAACAAGAAGCAGTACAAAGTTCAGTAATGAACCCAAATAACTGAATCAAAGGGCCATGTTATACAAAAAAAGAATAGTCTGAGCTGATGCAACATAAATATCAAACTTAAATGCAAAGATTTTTAATAAGAAAGCTTTGACTGTCTATTTACAGGAAGATCTAAGATACTTTTAATAAGGACCCTGACCGGTTCAGATGTAACACTCACCAGTAGAAGAAGGCTACCTGCTTTCGCATCTCGGCCCTCTCATCCTTGGAGAGCCCCATTGCGACCTGAAATCACACGAACTATTAGCCCTATTTCACGAATGAATATGCATGAGAGAGATTTCTTTAGGAACAAAAGAATTTCTGAGGAAACATCCATTTTCTAATTAGAAAATCATAGAATGGTCAACAAAATGATACATCCCATACAAAAACTTACAAAATTGGCAAACAACCAAACATACTTGATAATCAAATACTGTGACAGCCTAATCATGACATAGAAGTGTGGAAAATCATTACTATGCATAGATAAACCAATGTATTGTGAACCCCAAAAATCTAAATGCATACCAATACAGAGTTGTCGGCTCACGGGACAATTTCGAGTAGAAGGGATGCTATTTACAAATGCTCTCAGTTCAGGTTCATTTGCAGCCGAACTCCAAGCCATTCATCAGATTGGATACTGAAAATTGATCAAGTGAATTTGACCATGAGCTGAAAGGCAAGATATATATACATAAATGTAGTAAATCATGTACATGTAAGGAAGTAAATAACTAAAAAAGTTTTTTGTTATCTATACATATCTCTGAAGTGGGTTACAACAGCTGGCGACAAACCAACATGTCGAGCACTCTATTGACTAATATAACCCAATCCTTGGCAATTTAAACATCTGCCATATAATTTCATAGTATTTCTGCAGCAGAAAACAAACAGCAAAGCTTTCTATCTGAAAGGATATTTTCTTACTGCTGATAGTTTGGAGAGCTGACGTGGGGTCTGTTTCTTCACCATCCCCAGCAGGACCATGTTGTGTGGCCAACATGCCATCCCTAGCTATAAGAAGATAAACCAGTTGTGACCAACAAGCTAACAGATTTGGGGCCAAGTGCATGCAGTACAACTAAACCAACAGGCAAAAGAGAAATTCAGAGGATTAAAAGATCATAAGACAACCAAACTGGAATTTCCTAGTAAGGACTGAGAGACGAGTTTCGAGGGTTACTGACATCCAAACCGATGAATCGAGATTTCAAACACCTAAACAAACAAGAAAAAGGAGAAGTGCAGATGCTGATTGAAATACCATATTGTCCTCTTGCTGTTCCATCAACTGCTCCGCCTGCCTCCTCTTCTGTGTCTCCAGCTTCTGCATCAACACTTAATGAGAAACAAGAATGCCAAAAGCAGAGCAAGAACAGCACCCAAGAGAAGAACAGAAGCATCACTTACTCGAACTTGTTGGATCCACCTGTAGGATGAAGATCAACTCGACACCCCTTTGCCGAGAGGGAGACGGGGAGCGGGGAGCTCGGCGATGTCCGCCTCGATCGATCTGTCAAGGAGGGTGACGCCTGGTCGATGGCAACGTGGGAGCCATGGAGCTGGCCGGAGAAGCGCCTCCCCTTCCTCCTCCTCGACCTCCGTGGCGGTGACGGCCACAGCTGGATTCCTGCTGTTGGAGATATGCCCTAGAGGCAATCATGTATGATATATTTCCTATGTGTTTATGAATAAAGATAGTCCTTGGACATTATCAATGATGTGTATCAACAAGTACGTGACTTGTTTGTGAGACTATGCATTGTGTGATGATTGTCCTAAATGGCCCCTAGTCGAAAGGGTTGTGTGGATGCGCAGCTAAGTAGACTAGCATATGACACAGTGGATGGCTCGGTCGCACAGGCCATGTAGCATTGGATGCTAGCGCGATAATATGGACCGGAAAGATCTGGCCGGATTCGGCATAGTGGGTTCCAAGTCCAGATAAGGTCCGAGTCGGATAGACCCGACTATGAGACGCAGTGATAGGTCATCTTGAGTCTCTAGTACAACATACGTTCTATGTCCTAAGACCTGAGCTGGCACATGTACTCAGGATGGTGACAGACCTGCTTTGGGCCGACCAAATGCTTCTCCGTAACTGTTGTAGTTATAAGAGTAGGTTTCGGGCTTGTCAGACCCAAGCTGCGAGACATGGTCGAGCAAGATGGATTTGCCCCTCCGATCAGAGGGATATACTCTGGCCCCTCGTGTGATCCGACCAGGATAAGCATGGCCATGCGACAAGGATTATGAGATAATCCGTTTTGTGGTCGGCATCACTGGAACGAGAAAGAGGTCGGGCTGCAACAAGGATGACCATGTCGCCTTGAGCCCGACAACATATATCGTGTGGCAAATGGAACAGAAGTGTGACACGTTGTTACAGGTTCGCCAACCGGCTTCGTTGTCTACTTGGTGATCGGCACGCCTTGCTAGAGGCCGCTACCAATCAAGCAGGTCGGATGTGCTCTTGAACCTAAGGGGTCGCGCGCTTAAGGGAAGGAACCTGCGAGGTCGGATCCGAGGACACTGGTCGGATGTGATCCGAGCTGGAATTGGATCGTGACCGAGTAGACTTTGGGCTTTAGGATCCTTGCGAGGCCCAAGAGTTGAGCCCGAGACGGATGCCATATATAGTGGAGGTGTGGCATAGGTTAGGGTTAATCGCTTCGGCGCCGTCATTAGGGCTTTGCATGTGTTGCAACTAGCCACCTCCACTCGCCGCCGGTTGTGTGATCGGACCTAGCAGTCCGCCGCACGACGTTTCCTCCTACACGCGCGGATACCGTTAGAGGCGGTGCACTTGCGCCGCTCCGGTGAACCTGTTCGAGGGAGATCGGACGAGGAGGAGACGAACCCCACGGACGCCTGCCCCAACTCTTCTTCCCGCTGAACCGCACTGCGCGTCTAGTGGTAACGATCCGTGATCATCTCCCGTAGCATGTTCCTGGTTGTTCTGCGCGTAGGGAAATTTATATTGCAGCTGATGCACCAGCGTAGCCCAACACCTACGAGACTCCGTGGCGACGGCGTCCTCATTGATCCTCGTCACCGGCATCCGCGCGCACGGACCCGGCGGCGACGGAGAGAAGAGGAGAGGAGAAAGGTAGATATTGATCAGAGGAGAGGGGAAAAGAGGAATAAAGAAGAGAGGGAGAAGAGGGTGGAGAAAAAAAATTGGAATAAATGTATAAGAAGTGCGTGGGTAGAGAGAGAAAGGAGAAAAGAAAAGGAGAACAAAGTGAGCGCTCCCCTCAATCCACATACGCAGGAGTGCGAGAGGACAGGGCAAGGGGGAAGAAAGGAGGAAAGAAACGGTGTGGGCGTGGTGGCGGGGGAGGGCGCCAGGACGAGAGGAGACAAAGCAAGCGGCGGGGGGGGTCAAGCACGGGATGAGGGGGAAGGATGGGGGGGGGCGGGAGGGAGGAGAGAAACCAAATGCGGGGGGCGCATGAGGGAAGGAAAGCACCAGAGGGGGCCGGGACAGGCGGGGGGGGGCCAGGAGTAGGGCGTCAAACGGGGGGTGGCCAGAGGAAGAAGGGACAGGGGACGCGGGCGGGGGAGATCGTGGAGGCAACACCCCAAGAGCCACAAGGGGCGGGGGGGGGGAGGCCGCAGAGGGAGGGGACTTACGCGCCTAAGAAGGTGAGGCAAGCGGGGGGGAGAGACAAGGGCCGAGCCCAGAGGCCGTAAGTCGCGGTGAGCAAGGGGGGGGCGAAGGTTAGAGGGAAGGAAGGGGGCGGGGGGGAGAGGAAGAGGGCGGGGGAAAGTTCCCTGGGCGGGCAGGGGGTACTACAAAATTGGAGGGAAGAGGAGGGTAGAGCCGTAGAAGGACATGCCTACGTATCAGAGGGCGGGGGCCCGGGGGGGGTGATGCGGGGGGGGTAGGGGTGGGGGGAGGGTGGTAGGGGGGCGTGGGGATGTAGAGGCGGGGGGAGGGGGGGGGGGGAGGTGAGGGGGTGGGGGGGGGGGGGGGGGGGTGGGTGGGGGGTGGGTGGGTGGGGGGGGGGGGTGGGGGGTTGTTGAGTGGGGAGGAGAAGGTGAGGCATGCGGCATTCCTGAATCAAGGCTAGGCGTGGAGACAAGGAGTCGACGTACATGGCGGAGTCGATGGGGAGTTTCATCGTAGCGAAAGTTTAACGAATTCACCGCTGCGTGTTTCGCTGTTTTTTTCTCCTCGTCATTGTTCCAATCTGACGTTGGGATGCCCCAGCGATCACCTTCTGTCAATGTTGATGGATGCGGCCGACGAAATGCACCCGGAGACTGCGACCAACTAGGAAAATGGCGGCCGATGAGATTGAGGCTCGGGCCATTGGCGCAGACCCTCTGCCCCGAGCGATGCATATGAGTCGAGCTACCGCCGGCATGGGAGATAAGAGATAGGAAGAAGAATGAGGTGTAGGTGAGAAGGAGAGGTATATGGGGACCATAATGGAGGCGGGAGGGAATGGACGGCACGACTTCCAGGTGTGGGTTCCGGCGACAAAAAGCCGTAGATCTGAGGACACTTGTCCACCAATTTCCCCATGTTTCTACTCAAGGTGTCGTGGGTGTCGCAGGGCGTCGTGGAAAGGAAAAGGCCGGCCATCGGCTGTGAAGCATATCACAAATTCACAATAAGCATATCATAAAATAAAAAATTACTACATAAGTTAACATAGTCTGACATGGCGGATACACAATTGTCCTGTCAGAAGGGTACACGTAATGGCATCCCGCGTAGGGCATCACGTGGGGAAGTTTTGCCCAGAGTTGTCCGTTTCGTCCTCATTCAGCTCAATCCTTGGGCAGTGTAGCCCAGGGCCCCCAGGTGCCCACAAGGGTAGCTGCCACGTGGCATGTTTGCAGTCTGTGGCAGCCGGCAAAATCTTGACGTCTGTTGCAGAGGGCAAAGGCCTGTATTGCCCCTGTTAATTCTGTCATTTTCTTAAATTCAATCAATTTCCAATATATAGTATATATATATATTCATTTCAAAGATACTGCAGCAAAATACATATCCCTGCCTATGGACTTGATCATCCAACACATATAGATACCAAATAAAAGTCCCCATATCCAAACATATATATAGCCAACATATCCAAACAACTTAAGCAAAAGGTCCATATACAAGGGTTTCATCCATACATACATATATGGGTAGCAAGTTCACATGTTCATCCTACAAAAATCAGAACAAAAAGGAAAAGGACAAGGAGAGAGTAGACTCCATCAACCAAGTGTTCCGTGACTGAAGAATCTGCAAAATGGGAAAAGCGAAAGTAGAAGGAGAAGATCTAGAAGAAGAAGAAGAAGAAAGAGAAGAAGAAGACGAAAAGGATAGACTAGAAGAAGAAGAAGAAGAGGAAACATAGGTACGTATCTAATTATGCATAGGTATCTTCCTCTCTTCTCTTTTTCTTCTCTAACAAAATGCCATATACTTAGCTTATTTTCCTCAAAAATGACATAATAACCTTACTTAGCTCCAAAATGACCTATTTACCTAGGTTAGCTCTAAAATGACCTACACTTAGCATTTTTTCCTGCAAAATCACTTAATATGCTTAGTTAGCTCAAAAATGGCATAATTACCTAGGTTACCTATGTTAGAAGAAGAAAAAGAAGAAGAAGAGGAGATACCTATGACATAATTAGCTTACCTATGTTCTTCTTCTTCTTCTTCTTCTAGTCTTCTTCTTCTTCTTCTTCTTCTTCTTCTTCTTCTTCTAGTCTTCTTCTTCTAACTTTCTTCTTTCCCATTTTGCAGATTTGCTTCAGGTCACGGAAACTTGCGTTGATGGAGTCTACTCTTCTCCTTGTCCTTCCTTTTTGTTCTGATTTTGTAGGATGAACAATGTGAAACTTGCTACCCATATATGTATGTATGGATGAAACCATTGTATATGGACTTTTTGCTTAATTGTTGGATATGTTGGCTATATATATGTTGGATATGGACTTTTTATTTGGTATATATATGTGTTGGATGATCAAGTCCATATGGCAGGGATATGTATGTTGGCTGAAAGTATTTTGAAATGAATATATATATATATATATATTGGAAATTGATTGAATTTAAGAAAAGACAGAATTAACAGGGGCAATACAGGCACTTTGCCCTCTGCCAACAGACGGCAAAGAGCTTTGCCGGCTGCCAACAGACGGCAAACATGCCACGTGGCAGCTACCTGTGCAACCTGGGGGCACCTGGGCTACCTGCCCAAGGATTGAGGCTGAATGAGGACGAAACGGACAACCTCTGGGAAAAACTTCCGCCACGTGATGCCTACGTCGGGATGCCATTCGTGACCCGTCTGACAAGGACAATTGTTATCCGCCATGTCAAGATATGTTACTTTAGTGTAGTAATTTTTATGATATGCTTAGTGTAGAATTTGATGATATGCTTCATCAGCCGATGGGCCGGCCTTTTCCACGACCCCGCGACACACACGACACCTTGAGTAGAAACATGGAGGAAATTGAGTGGACATAGTGTCTCAGATCTACGGCTTTGTGTCGCCGGAACCCACGACCGGAAGTCGCGCCATTCCCTCGCCGCGCAGTCCCAGAGACCTCGCCGGCGCACCCGACACCGCGGCGGCTGCCCTAGCTCGGGCCTCCATGCCGGCGGTAGATCTGACTCTGCATCGCTCGGGGGCAGGGGTCTGCGCCAAGGGCCGAGCCTCCTCATCGCCGCCATTTTCCTAGTGGTCGCAGTCTCCGGTGGTGCATTCGTCGGCCGCATCCATCAACAGTGAAAGAAGGGCTGATCGCTGGGGCTATCCACGTCAGATTGGAAACAGTGACGAGGAGAAAAAGAACAGCAGAAACAACGCAGCGGTGAATTCGTTAACTTCGCTACGAAGGAAACTCCCCATCGACTCCGCCATGTCGTCGACTCCTTGTCTCCACGCCTAGCCTTGATTCAGGAATGCCGCAGCCTCACACTTCTCCTCCCCACTCACGCCAACTCTTTTCTCCTATCTCTCTCAGACCCACTCACGGCGGAGACTGGAGGCAGAAGGGTGGGCGCCACCGCTGCTCCCTCTCTTCTTGAGCCTCGTGGCCCCCTCTCCCGTTCTCTCTCTCTCCGTCGCCGCCGGGTCCGTGCGCGCGGATGCCGGTGACGAGGATCAATGGGAGGACGCCGTCGCCACGGAGTCTCGTAGGTGTTGGGCTACGCTTGGTGCATCAGCTGCAATATAAAATTTTCCCTACGCGCAGAACAACCAGGAACATGCTACGGGAGATGGATCACGGATCGTTACCACTAGACGCGCAGTGCGGTTCAGCGGAAGAAGAGTTGGGGCAGGGCGTCCGTGGGGTTCGTCTCCTCCTCGTCCGATCTCCCTCGAACAGGTTCACCGGAGCGGCGCAAGTGCACCGCCTCTAACGGTATCCGCGCGTGTAGGAGGAACGTCGTGCGGCGGACTGCTAGGTCCGATCACACAACCGGCGGCGAGTGGAGGTGGCTAGTTGCAACACATGCAAAGCCCTAATGACGGCGCCGAAGCGATTAACCCTAACCTTATGCCACACCTCCACTATATATAGGCATCCGTCTCGGGCTCAACTCTTGGGCCTCGCAAGGATCCTAAAGCCCAAAGTCTACTCGGTCACGATCCAATTCCAGCTCGGATCACATCCGACCAGTGTCCTCGGATCCGACCTCGCAGGTTCCTTCCCTTAAGCGCGCGACCCCTTAGGTTCAAGAGCACATCCGACCTGCTTGATTGGTAGCGGCCTCTAGCAAGGCGTGCCGATCACCAAGTAGACAACGAAGCCGGTTGGCGAACCTGTACAACGTGTCACACTTCTGTTCCATTTGCCACACGATATATGTTGTCGGGCTCAAGGCGACATGGTCATCCTTGTTGCAGCCCGACCTCTTTCTCGTTCCAGTGATGCCGACCACAAAACGGATTATCTCATAATCCTTGTCGCATGGCCATGCTTATCCTGGTCGGATCACACGAGGGGCCCAGAGTATATCCCTCCTGATCGGAGGGGCAAATCCCATCTTGCTCGACCATGTCTCGCAGCTTGGGTCTGGACAAGCCCGAAACCTACCTTTATAACTACACAGTTACGGAGAAGCATTTGGTCGGCCCAAAGCAGGTCTGTCACCATCCTGAGTACATGTGCCAGCTCAGGTCTTAGGACATAGAACGTATGTTGTACTAGAGACTCACAGATGACCTATCACTGCGTCTCATAGTCGGGTCTATCCGACTCGGACCTTATCTGGACTTGGAACCCACTATGCCGAATCCGGCCAGATCTTTCCGAGTCCATATTATCCGGCTAGCATCCAATGCTACATGGCCTGTGCGACCGAGCCATCCACTGTGTCATATGCTAGTCTACTTAGCTGCGCATCCACACAACCCTTTCGACTAGGGGCCATTTAGGACAATCATCACACAATGCATAGTCTCACAAACAAGTCACGTACTTGTTGATACACATCATTGATAATGTCCAAGGACTATCTTTATTCATAAACACATAGGAAATATCATCATACATGATTGCCTCTAGGGCATATCTCCAACAGCAGGATCCAGCTGTGGCCGTCACCGCCACGGAGGTCAGAGGAGGAGGAAGGGGAGGCGCTTCTCCGGCCAGCTCCATGGCTCCCACGTTGCCATCGACCAGGCGTTCACCCTCCTTGACAGATCGATCGAGCGGACATCGCCGAGCTCCCCGGCTCCCCCGTCTCCCTCTCGGCAAAGGGTGTCGAGTTGATCTTCATCCTACAGGTGGATCCAACAAGTTCGAGTAAGTGATGCTTCTGTTCTTCTCTTGGGTGCTGTTCTTGCTCTGCTTTTGGGCATTCTTGTTTCTCATTAAGTGTTGATGCAGAAGCTGGAGACACAGAAGAGGGGAGGCAGGCGGAGCAGTTGATGGAACAGCAAGAGGACAATATGGTATTTCAATCAGCATCTGCACTTCTCCTTTTTCTTGTTTGTTTAGGTGTTTGAAATCTCGATTCATCGGTTTGGATGTCAGTAACCCTCGAAACTCGTCTCTCAGTCCTTACTAGGAAATTCCAGTTTGGTTGTCTTATGATCTTTTAATCCTCTGAATTTTCTCTTTTGCCTGTTGGTTTAGTTGTACTGCATGCACTTGGCCCCAAATCTGTTAGCTTGGTTGGTCACAACTGGTGTTTATCTTCTTATAGCTAGGGATGGCATGTTGGCACAACAACATGGTCCTGCTGGGGATGGTGAAGAAACAGACCCCACAGTCAGCTCTCCAAACTATCAGCAGTAAGAAATATATCCTTTCAGATAGAAAGCTTTGCTGATTTTGTTTCTTGCTGCAGAAATACTATGAAATTATATGGCAGATGTTTAAATTGCCAAGGATTGGGTTATATTAGTCAATAGAGTGCTCGACATGTTGGTTTGTCGCCAGCTGTTGTAACCCACTTCAGATGATGTATAGATAACAAAAAAACTTTTTTAGTATTTACCTTCCTTACATGTACATGATTTACTACATTTATGTATATATATCTTGCCTTTCAGCTCATGGTCAAATTCACTTGATCAATTTTCAGTATCCAATCTGATGAATGGCTTGGAGTTCGGCTGCAAATGAACCTGAGACTGAGAGCATTTGTAAATAGCATCCCTTCTACTCGAAATTGTCCCAGTGAGCCGACAACTCTGTATTGGTATGCATTTAGATTTTTGGGGTTCACAATACATTGGTTTATCTATGCATAAGTAATGATTTTCCACACTTCTATGTCATGATTAGGCTGTCACAGTATTTGATTATCAAGTATGTTTGGTTGTTTGCCAATTTTGTAAGTTTTTGTATGGGATGTATCATTTTGTTGACCATTCTATGATTTTCTAATTAGAAAATGGATGTTTCCTGCAGAAATTCTTTTGTTCCTCAAGAAATCTCTCTCATGCCATATTCATTCGTGAAATAGGGCTAATAGTTCGTGTGATTTCAGGTCGCAATGGGGCTCTCCAAGGATGAGAAGGGCCGAGATGCGAAAGCAGGTAGCCTTCTTCTACTGGTGAGTGTTACATCTGAACCGGTCAGGGTCCTTATTAAAAGTATCTTAGATCTTCCTGTAAATAGACAGTCAAAGCTTTCTTATTAAAAATCTTTGCATTTAAGTTTGAAATATTTATGTTGCATCAGCTCAGACTATTCTTTTTTTGTATAACATGGCCCTTTGATTCAGTTATTTGGGTTCATTACTGAACTTTGTACTGCTTCTTGTTCATTTGTATAGCTTATGATGAGGTACAAATTCCATTTAGCATTCATGTTTACAATTGGTTATGGGTTAAAGTTAGCAAAGATAGCATATATATTCACATGTTTGCAAATCACTTTTGTTTATATAAGTGCCATGAAGAATCAACCTAGACCCGCGGACGTACATAAGGTAGACAGGTGCACACATGAATGCTCAGGAGGCGTGCCAATGGCACGCCCCAGCCACTAGTAACGTGCGTCAATGCCATTGCCACCCTTTACGTGTGTCGACGCCATCGCTCGATGAGTGGTACAAATCGGCCGGTCAGACGATCAGCTTAATTCAGTGACGCCCGACGCCCGACGCCCGTAACCTACGGCAGCTACAGTAGCGCTGCATGGACTAGTTCCCGTATCACTACAAAAGCCGTTGGGACCCGCGACCGCGAGGCAAGCATGGCGGCGACCCGGAGAGCCAGGGACGTCAACTCCGCTAGCTGGCGACGGGAGCGACGTCGGCACGGCATCAACGATGCAAGACGTGGTTACAATACACACCCAAGGAGATGGAGCAATGGCGGCCATACACAGCACGCGCCGCAGGCCAGCATGCATAAGACCGGCACGATCGATATCAAAGACGTAGTCACGATCAAAGACGAGGGGGTTTACTCAAAGATTCGAGCAGCAAGAACGGGTCCAACCACGTGGTCTGCACACGGTAACGCCGGTCGTCGAGAAGGATTGGGTAGCTACTGGCGTTGATTAAAGAGTATG
Organism: Thinopyrum elongatum; assembly: GCA_011799875.1. Classification (NCBI taxonomy): domain Eukaryota; kingdom Viridiplantae; phylum Streptophyta; class Magnoliopsida; order Poales; family Poaceae; genus Thinopyrum; species Thinopyrum elongatum. The sequence continues at coordinate 529,014,038 of CM022297.1, forward strand.
TATGGAATGTGTAGGAAGAGCTCCAGCCACATAGTAATGGTATATATATGGCAGGTTTAGAATGTCAGGTCGACCGGTAGGAGTCCGAGCAAAACGCAGACCGCCCCTCGCTGAATCGCCGCCTCTAGGCCGGGCTTCAGGTACGTACACCGGTACCCCCTTCACTATTCTTGCTTTTTTGTTTTTGCAGAATTACACAATGGAGTAAGTGTTAAGTATCCATCCTTCGTGAATTAGGTGCCCTCAGAGGTGCTTAATTCATATACGCATGCGAGATCACATGAGGTCACTGAAACGCATCCATGCTTACGTCGGCTGCCCTCAGAGTTGCTTAATTCATATATGCATGCGAGCTCACATGAGGTCACTGAAACGCATCCATGCTTACCTCGGCTGTTTACTTAGGGCAACTCTAACCGATCCCATATATAACGGAGTAAATTTTTGTTTTTTCTAAACTTATGCAATTCTAGTATACATTGCAACTACATATTAGCACACATATAGGAACTAAACATAAATATGAATGTTCAGGAAAATCACGAATATAGTTTACAAACCGAATTCATAGTTTACAAACCGAATTATTCAAATTAAAACACGCCATGAATGGTCTAAATGTAGCAAATAACATGTGATAGAACAACTAGGAAGCACCGAATATCATCATTGAAAATCATGCCTAAAACGGTTTCAAAGTCTTTGTCGTCTTTTTCCTCTTCGGATGATGACGAATCTTCGAAAACAATCTCCCTCAACCTCTTCATCTACAATTCAAACGGCTAGGTTCAATCCAAATGGCTCGGTTCAAAAAGAAACGAACGAAAAAACTCACTAGGCAATTCGTCGAACACTTGCGGTGCGGTGGTGATGCACCGGCCAACCGCCGTCGTTTCAGCCAAACTGGCGGGTGGCGAAGCATGAAAATGACCTGCAGCGGCGCGGAAGCAAGGTCAGGAGCGGTGGCCGTCAAAGAGGAAGAAAAATTGAATCAATCCGATGAATCGGTTATGGTGACGGCGATGGCATTTCACCTCGATTCCGCCGACGGCACCGGTGGACGAACGAGCTGGGCGTCGGGCAGAAGGGCGGCGAGGGCCAAGGGAGGCAACGCGCTAGCGGCGGGGGCCGGCGGGCGGTCGCCGGCGATGATGCAGTGGCGGGGGAGAGGTGACAGAGGCGTGAGAGTTATGCTCCGAGCGGTAGCGGTGGAGCAAAAATAGGGGTGGGATAGGCGTCGGAGGATAATTTATCCCCTGTTAACAGCTATTGGGGATCGGCTAGGTGCGCGTTAGAGGAGGAAAACTGAAATTGTACTCCTCTAACGCCGGATAGGTGATCGGTTAGAGTTGCTCTTAGTAATACATAGTCCCTCAATATTAAAATATACAACCTCCGTCCAGAATTAATTATAGCTGAAATGAGTGTATCTAGATGCGTTTCAGATACACTCATTTCAGCGATAGTTTAATTCCGAACGGAGGGAGTAGTGCATATTACATTTGTTCCAAGTCAAATTGTGTAAAGTTTGATCATGTTCGTAGAGAGAAATATCAACATACATAACACCAAATCAATACCATTAAATTCATCATGAACTATGTTTTCATATCGTATATATTGGGTATTGTAATATGTTTTTATAAACTAATATGCACTATAGGTTTAGATAGAAGGAGCATATTTCATATCATCTACACCACAAGTCCACAACCTGGCTGCAAAAGGAAATAGCCTAATTATGTTTTCACCTACATATAGTCATGCTTTGTTACTAAAAGAAATAAATAATAAACAATATTTTCAAAATTAGCTTAAAAAACAATATTTTAAAAACGTGTCATTCATTAAATAATGTCCAGTGCTTTTCACATCATTTCTAATGTAAAATCCCTATATTATTTAATAAGGATGCAAAAGCGAATTTCTGGATACTATCTCAATCCTTTATTCGCTTTAGCATGCGTTAATTCAACAGTCATGTAGAGTACCTAGATCATAACACCGCGCATTTGCTATGGAAATTTCTGAAAATTTCAATTTTCAAAATTCTAGTATTTATACTGCGCGTTGTTGTGCCAGATGTTGGAAATATACATGAGCAATGTTGAATTGTTGATTTTGGAGGGGAATAAAATTTTAAAATGTTACAAAAACATCTATTGAATACAATTATTTGATTAATGCATTTGAATCCTGAATGCAAATTTGCAACAAAAGTGCTTAGAGTTCTTTAACACATATGCATCCATGTGTGTACTACTATTTTACTTTAGAAATGCATGCTTAATATTATTAACAAATATATATGCTGATATTTGATATTCAGCTCATGGATGTAAATTATATCAAACAATGCGCCGTCGATGAATTGGCAGACTTCTCTAAGAGTGTGGGCGGCCAGATCTTACGAGTGAACGCTCTCTTGGTGGTGAACACCATCCTGACGGGGTTCATGCTCGGAATAGGCGCTTATGGCCATCGCTATCGCCACCATCCATTGACCCGCTTGATCTTCCTCGGCGCCACCACCTTGTTCTTGCCAATCATCTCATATGTTGTGTCCACTATAGGTAACCAATATGTCATCAGTGTCCTATCCAACAAGAAGATAATAACAGGGCTCTGCAGTCCACGGGGTCACGTCTTCCTTGTGTTAGTATGGACCGGCCTTGTTCAGATTGTCGGTATCAATACCAGCACAATAGTTGCCGTTGATCCTAGAGAGCGTCGAAGCATTGCTCCCCCTGTGGTACTACTTGTGCAAGCGGTATGGACTTCCTACCTTGCTATCTACACCGCGGGAGGTGGCGGTCAGGAGGGATTCTACTGGCCTGAGTTCCGGAGCAATATTCAAACTGCAAGGGGATTGATCCTACTTGTATTGTTTGTTCTTATATTTGCCAAAACATTTTTCAACTATTAAGCGTTTTACGAGGCTAAGCGATCATTTGCGCTTGGAAGCAATCCTCGTTTTATTGTCAGGTATATGGAGAAGCTACAAAGTACAAGTCAACAACAGGTGGATGAGAATATACCGCCTCCACTAATAGTTATGGGGGAGGACATCGTACATCGGAAAAACCAGCCTCATGGTTACTGCATCAAATGGATAATGTCCAGCCAAGGTGATAGAACACAAATGATCAACGATGGCCTAGTGACAATGGATAAAGTTTGGCAGTCAGATGACATGATTCTTCCCTCGATGCCACAAGGTCATCAACAGAAAGACTTGTGTTTTTCGTTTGCATTATTCAAGCTATTGCGGTGCCAATTTGCAAGATACCAAGTTGCCGAGGCTGATTTAATGGAGGTCTGTAACTTCTTTTGCCATATGCTGCTCAATGGTACCTATGATGCTGAAAGGATATTTGAGATGTTTGCAAATGAGCTTTCCTTTCTTCATGATTTTTACTATTCTTCCCAACCAATCTCATATTCAAAGCGTTGGTTGCCCATCCTCAGTATTTTGGTCTCACTCTTGAGCATCTCTTACTGCTTTGTTCTTGTGGCTCTACGGACCTTAATGGCTGTCGCTAACAGGAGCATGTGGCAGATACGATGTCAAGTCACATGTGGGGCTAACAGTGATCCACATTTTTGGGGGTTTGGAAGTTTGTTGTTTGATCTAGTGCCAGTGTTTTCCCTACTTGCAATAGTAATTCTAGCTGAGGTGAGGGATATTATTTGGTTTGTTTGTTCTGACTGGACCAAAGTGTCTATAAGATGCTGTTATTTAAACAAGGCATCCTGGCAAAAATCTCCTGCCATGCAAAAATGGATTGGACGTTTATTGCAATGCAGATGCAAGCTAGCAAAGCCCTGGATGGACAAAATGAACCAATGCTCAATCTTGGTGCTCCCATCAAGAAAAACTACTCCAATGGTTTTTCTTAGGTATCTCATTCGTCTTACTCTATCAGAGCAAATGAAGAACGTGAAGGTGCCAAAAGAGGTCAAGGCTGCCATTATCAGCAAACTACAAAAGAGTCAGGAAAGCCTCAATAGTGGTGTGATATCTTTGCGTCGGAGAGTGCCTATCAGTATCCACTTGAACTGGGAGTGCAGTGGCAATGGCATAGCTAATACCTTGCTTGTGTGGCACATTGCCACGAAAATCACTGAGGTGATGCTCCCACAAGAACCACAATCAGAAGAGGATCGGCGGTGCAAGATTACGGCAATTCACTTATCACACTATTGTGCATACCTTGTGATCTACTCACCCGAGCTACTTCCTGATGATGATAAATGGTGCAAGACCTTGTACAAGGTCGTTAAGAAGGACGCCAAGCGTGCCCTCGCAGACTACCGCTATGAGGTGTCATCAACCCTGGGGGCAGAGTTTCGACAACTTGTTAACCTGCTCGTTGACAAGTCGGAGCATGAAGTGCTTAAGAATGGAAGTATGTTTGGAAAGATGCTGTCAAGTCAAGAAGAGAAGATAGCGTGGAAGAAACTGGCAAATTTTTGGCTGGAGATAATCTTGTACATTGCCGCTCCATCGGATGACCTGGACAGACACGCCAAGGCGGTTGCCCGGGGTGGTGAGCTGATCACGCTTCTCTGGGCATTGCTCACCCACGTAGGTATTGTGAGGAGGGCCAGTCAGGATGCTACAACTTCTCCAGTCATCGTCGTCGTTTAAGTTTCTATGTATACAGTCATGTCCATTTCACGACTGGATTTTGATTGGTTAGTTGTGAAGTCGTGATCTTGTTCTTGCTTCTATGCTTCTTTAATATTTGCTTCCTATGGCGTTTTGATTTGTATCATCCTTTGTAATTGATCTCATTTATGATACCCCAAGCAGTGGTGGAGCTAGACATAAATTTATAGGGGGAAATGCTAAAATGTGAGTGCAGACACTACTGCAATTTCTAGGTTTCCCGAGTGTGTGGAAAATCGGCAAAAGTCGTTTCCAACACGGCAGAGAGTTGCCGAGTTCATCTCTCGGCTACGGGTACTTGGCCCGAACCCTTCACGCATAGGCCATTTTGCTGAGTACCACCCGTCGGGGACTCGACAACCACTTTGCCGAGATCTAAACAGGGGACTCGGCAAAAAAGGCATTTGACGGGCCGGACGGAGACGGCGCTTGACACGTGGCTCATGGCTTTGTTGAGAGCCGCCAAACTGAACTCAATGAACCTAAATGCACACAAGGATGACACGTGTCCTGGTAGGTTCGCCGAGACTACCACTTCGCCGAGCAGTTGACACAAGAACTCGACCAAGACCTAAGCATGAGCGGCCGCCATGTGGCCTCCCAGGTTCGCCAAGAACCTCAGTTTGCCGAGCTTGTACGGCCAAGTCTCGGCAAAAATAATCTTTGTTGGGTTCTTATGTTTGCCGAGAGCCAACTCTTGACGCACCCTTCTGCAGCAAAACCCCAGCGCCCATGCTTTGTCGAGATCTTTGATTTCCCTCTCGGCAAGGCCACTACGAGTGACCAGAGGGCGACCGTGTGGCACGTGTGCCGAGATTGGAGCTCGGCAAAGGTTTGTGCCGAGTGTGGTACTCGGCAAAGCGACTATTTGCTATTTAAAAAAAAATGTTTTCAATTAGCCCTGCAACAAAACACCTACATAGCAATTCTAGCATTGCCAAATCACATAAAATTCCATCAAGCTCACAAAAGCACAATATACATATGATCTACACAACTACTAAGGATAAGCCTAGTAGTGGCGCGGGGTAAATGGCTAGCAGTAGCACGCGGGGGGGGGGGGGGGGGCTGCTACTGCCGTGCTAGAGCTAACTTTGTAGCAGTAGCGCTGGGTACGACCCCACGCTGCTGCTACTTCTGATAGCAGTAGCGCGGGTCTAGACCCCGCGCTACTGATAACTCTGTGTAGCAGTAGCGCTACCCCCGCACTGCTGCTAGCCTCTTACCCCGCGCCACTGCTACTTTTTTCCGTTTTTTTTCTTCTGCGTATTTACACAGTATTTATACAGGTTTTATACAATACCAACATACACATACATTGAAACTATATGAGACAACAATGTCTCATCATCATAGTGCTACAACATAGTCTCATCATCATCATCATCATAATGATCAAACAAAAATGTCTCATCATCATCTCGAAATAGCAATACAAGTAATTACAAGTCTCCAATACATGCAACTACATGGTCACATACACATGTTTCATCATCGATCTAAACTATGATATAATCACATACAAGAGAAGAGCGATCACGATGAGCAAGAAAGTGATTATGAAGAAGTTCTTGAGGCGGTTCTGATTCCTCTCTCCCGCTAGCGTGAACCTCAAGTAACTAGCTTCCACTTCGCTTCTACTTTGAAACCCTTTGTGGCTGCTGCCCGGGAGGCGGTGCACTTGGGCCTGACACACTGGCCACTTGTTGTACACTCCTAGAACACTCCCTCTGTACACGGCATACCACTTCTTCGTCATGTATCTATATCCCTGACATAGATGCATCATAATCAGGCGAATTCATCGACAATATGCAACATAATATACTTAAGCAATATCAACAGAAAGAGTTAGCAAATATAAGCAACATATAGTAAACATAATTAACTAGAGCGCTACGCAAGTTTAGGAGGACCGTTTACATCACAAAGTTTCGTCGTACAAAAATTCAAAGTTTTGTCCTACACAAAGTACTAATTAAACGGACATCGTCATCGTCAATCACTTCATCTTCCATGTCTCCTTCGGCATATCAGGGAGGATGTCACCAAGCTTTGTGTAAGGCGTCGTGTCCTGACGCTGTAGCTCTATGCGAGTTTGGATGTCAGCCCACGTTTGTGGGCCGCCGTAGAACATCCCATCCTCTGGGACGACATCTTTGATGATGCTCGTCGCAATGTCCTGCTGGATGCGATAGAAGTCAACTCTGAGTTTTTCATCCGGTTCGGATGCAAAGGTTGTGGCCCATTCGCGGATATGGGCTTCGGCTGTAGATGGCATGCGAAGTCTTTACTGATCCATTCTGAACTCCAGCATGTGATGGATGACGTAGAATCCATCCCTCGTACTTGTTACTGGTTGCTGGACGCAGCAAAAGTCAGTTTTATGGCTGAAACACGGTGCACCCTTCCTTTGTTTTTTGTGCCTGATGTTGCCACCCCTAAGGACGAAGCCTACCAGAGCAGCATCCAGAAAACTCTTGATGGGGGCGTAGTCTTTCTTCTCCATGTTTTTGGACGAGTCCAAATACAGAGCATGGGAGATTTGCGGGTACAGAATGATAAGGACGGAGCGTGACTCGCTGCGCAAAATAAATATACCTCAAATTAGCCACCATACGTGCAAAGCAATTATCGAAATGTACGAAAGGATGTGTTTTAGTGCCTAGCGAATGACTTACAAGGGTTGATAAGGCAGGAGAATAGTTTCTTTGTCCTTATTCGCGAGCATGAAGTCTTCAATATACTTCGTCGCAGCATCACGTTCCGCTTTGCCGGCCTTCAAGAAGCCCTCAAACATGTAGTAGGGGTCCGCTACCGTGATTTTCAATATTTGCACTTTCCTGATGACGTGGTTTAGATGGAGCGCATAAAGACGGACGAACGTAAAATCGAGCCGCCTCATGTGATACATCTCGAAGATGTAATCAAACTGCAGGAAGAACATGTCCGCGGGCCATGTGTCGACGTAGCCCATGCCACTCGGCACCACAACTGTGTAAAGCGGGTATCCTGGATCCTTTGAGAGGAGAAGGCTCTTCTTTGTTGACAACACATGGTCATGCAGTCTCCTGAGATCCCCAGTTATGGCCTTGAGCGCATCCTGCGATACCATCGGCTCGCCCGCGACATGGAGAAGCGGCGCATTTCGGATCGGTACCCTATCCGTTGGCTGGTTGCTAGAAGCAGCTTTGGCAGCAGGGTCTTTCTTGGGTCTCTTCCTTTGCTTCTTCCCGAGCACAGGTACTGAGCCTACCATGCCCTCCTTGACCGCTGCCCCCACTGTGGTCGGGCTCAGCATTGCACGACGCTCGGCTTGTTGATCCTGGGTTGAGGAATCTGGAGGCGTGTCCTAGGAGGATTGCATGAACAGAGACTTCTTTCACTCAACCCGAGGACGTTCCTCCTCTGGTACATCAGGCTTCTCAGCATTCTGATCATCACGCTCATGGTCATAACCTGAGTCGTATTGTTGACTCATGAATCCTCCGTCGTCATAGGCAGTATTGATGTACTGGTTAGGGTCATCCTCCTCCATGTCATCATCGATATCTTGGTCCACAGGGGCGACATGATCAGCCACCGAAACGCTTGGACCCCCTTCTTTGCGTCCGCTCTGACCCAGCAAGATAGACGGTGGTAATTGGATAGGTGGAGTGGTCATTCCTTGCATCGGCCTCTGCACGAATAGTGTTGCCGTTGGTGTGTTCCCGACCGCCTCCACACGAAGATGTTTTTTCGGCCACAACATTGGCCAATTCTTGCATTGTCCCACATAATTATTTTAGGGGGTACTGGAAATGTTCTAGACCTACAGAAATATTTTGAGATTTAACGGTCGCGGAAAAATGTTTTCATGAGTAGTGAAAACGCATATATGGTTGTTTTTTTGGAAAACCATTCTTTCTGGGCTTTGCCCCAAAAGATCTAGGGGATGACATGGAAGGGTGGGAATCCCTTTTGGGGGGGCCCCACCAAGGGTGGCCGGCCATGGGGAGCTCCTCCATGGAGCTTCACTAGCCACCCCATTATGCCCTTGTGAAGGTCACATTTTGTGGGCATTTTGGGTTTTTCAAGTGCCACCCTACCCCTTGGTTTTTCCTATAAATAGAGGTGGAGAGGAGCTCTCCACACTCACTCATTACTCTCATACAAATGCCATGCATGATCTGGCTTTCTTCTCTCCCTCACACGAAATAGTTTCGTAGAGCCGAAAGGCTGTCTGGGTTCCGGTAGGAACTAGTTCTGTACAGCGAAGCCCTGCCAGATAGCTGACACCGTATGTGTGCAACCCCGTAGAGAGGTCGTAGGTTTGATCTTTTGCCCGAGGGGCTATTCGAGGGTCCTCCCAAAGGGCTGTTCGAGATACCGTCCGAGTTCGAGGGTCCTCCCGAAGGGCTGTCCGTGACACCGTCCGAGGGACTGTCCGACTGCCTCCCGAAGGGCTGTTCGAGGGACTGTCCGAGGAGAAGACAAGGGAGAACATCCTCGCAGTTGGGAGGTTGTAAATCGTAGCTGCGGGGATCTGCACCGCCGATCTTCATCGACTCTACTTCCGCTGCGCTACGAGTCGGTAATGATCATATCAAAACCTTGTGTGCATCTCCATAGTGATCCTGGGCGTGCTCACAGTACCAATTTTTTTTGTTTTCTGTCGCGTTCCCCTACAGCCGCTACTGCAGCGCTGCTGGTAGCATAAAACTAGCAGCGTGTGCCCGAACACTGCTAGTGACAGGCACACTAGCAGCGTTCGAAATGCGGACGTTGCTAGTTGCATGTGACTCAGTGGTGTGTGGTACTACGAGACATTGCAGGTGGGGAGTACAACTAGCAGTGTCCGCAGGAAGGACACATGGCTAAGTTGGAGAATAGTTGGGCACGTGCCTACCATCCTCTAACCACTGCTAATGTATAAAGAGACGGGTCACGTGCCATATCTCTAAACTCCCCTAGTTTATCTTTCTGGGCCCAAAAAAAAACTGCAACGGCAGCGGTCGCTGCAGTGGCAGTATTTGCACAGTTTGATACATATATCATATATCAATATGAAAAGAATGAATTATATAAATACTATTGTGTATCAAATTTAACATAAATAAAAAATGCAACACATGTTCTTAGAACACATTCATATGGTTGAATTACAAGCATGTATATTTGAGATGCCGAATCTATACCACATTGTCTAGGTTGATTTTGGCTGATTTGTCGTGGGGCAGCGGTTCGGCACTGTTGAAGTTGCGCTTGATGAATCTGCAAATTTTGGTAATGAAGTGAGCAAATATCAGCACCAATCACTCGTATCAAACATATAGCAACATATATATGTACATACGAAAGACATCTTCTATATTAACTAAGATATCAACATATTTACGAAGTAAATGTAGTAGGTCACTTCCGGCATGCATCTTAAAGACTTCAATAGCAACTACACAAAAAGTACGGCAGGTCTAGTTTAGAAATGACAATTGTTGTTTGGAACAAACAAGACCACACATTCACCCCTTCATGGATGGCAATGAGTCAGGCATGTCACAAACTTATGCCACATGTAAACGACGCTGCTCCTGAATGGAGGATACCCCGCAGTTGAAGGTCCCTGTCTCACTGACGACGTCCTTGTTAATGATTTCAATCAGTGCCTATTGCATCCCTCTAAGCTTGGCTGTACAATCGACACGTGCAAGAAGGGCAAGGGATTCACCCCATTTGGTGACCTGGTCTTTATTTTTGACGCCAACATGCTTCCGTATGAATTCATCCATGTGGATCATGCCATACTAAGCGGAGGTCCTTGATTCATCCTGTTGTTGTATGCAGCTAAAGGAGTTTATATGGTCGAACCGTACCATGCCGCCGCTGTCTAACTTTTTATTAGCAGGCCTAATGATCCCTCCATCGAAACCATACATTAGTAGAGCTTCATCCAAAAAATTCTTCATCTTGGTGAAGCTTCTCTTGACTGCACTACTAGAATCCAAGAAATAGGAGCAAGCAGTCTTTGCGGATAGAATTATTAGTATCCAGTGCTCCTGTGTGTGATCGTCGCTGCGCAAACGAGAGACTACATTAGTTACCATTACCATCAACCCTAGCTTGCAGTATGATGGAAGCATAATGCAAATATGCGGAAGGCTAGTTAACAAACACTTACCCCAAATGGTAGGGCAGTAGGTGGTAGTCCGCCTTCTTGTTTAGAAGGAGAAACTTCCCTAGGTACTTGATCATTTTGTCTAGAACTTCTGCGTTCTCAAGGTTAGCCGTGTACATGTAGTAAGGGTCAGCCACCGCGATCTTCGTCTGCCCCTCGTTCTTGACCTTACAGACTAGATGAAGCGCCCGTAGCCTGACTATGTTGCTGTTCTCTAGGTGCTTTAGATGGAAAATGTTGAAGATATGATTGAAACCAATATAGAACAAGTTCGCGGAGAAATCTTCTAAGAAGCCGACACCATTAGGCACCTTGACAAGGTATGTAGGGCGCTAATCATGAGAAGTTTGATACGTGACATTGGCCGCCAGCTCTTTCTTTAGGACATCGTCATGAACATACCTCATGGCCAACCCCATGCTTCCATACACATCATCCAATACCATTTTTTCCCAGGGTAATGGACAGCATGTCGGTAACGAGGAGGGAAGGTATTCGCCTTAGTCGGTTTTTGCTGCCACCATCTACATCTGACCCCTTCAAGGTGTTGGGACTGTTGGCAATGGTAGGGTTAGCTGCAGCAGGACTGCCACCATCATAGTCATCATCGTTGTTCAAATACAGACTAACATCATCCTCATCTTGAGGCACAGAGTACTCGGCAAGCTCATTTTTCTTAATGGACCCATCGCTCTTGGCAGCCTCATCTTTCCCAGCAGGCTCATCTTTCCCAGTAGCCCCTCCGGTCTCGGTAGCCTCATGTTTCTCCATATTATTAGGTACGGCCATTTCCTTCGGACCTTCGGTGCTGCTAGTACCAAAAAGAGATGCTCCTGGTGAAGGGACGCTCGTACTAGGTACCGAAGGATTTGTTGTTTGTTGCGATGCATTTGTCCCAAAAAGTATATGCTCCTTGGGCCACCTAAGGGGCCAATCCAAACAGTCTCTGAGCTTGTACTGTTTTTCCTCCTCGACTCCTTGAGGTTGTTCAAAAGAGTCCACATCATCAAAACCTTCTAATACCTTAGACACAAACACTCTAGCCAAGTTGGGGGGAATCTGAACATTATGCATGAGTTTTCCCTTTGGCGCCGCGACAGTACCTGTTGCAACATCTTTTAGTTTGCCATCCACCATGGCTTGGAGAGTGCACGCGGCATCAACATGCCAAACATATATGTATGCATCGTCGATGTTAGAGATTAGAACGACGGAAACGTACAATGGAAGAAGGTACATGCATGTGTTCAAGCGGTGATAATTACCTTAAGGGCGTCGATGATCTTGCCCGATTGAGAGGCAGGTGGGATGGGATGATAGACTGCATTGCGCGGTGGATCCGTATGCAAGTTCATGCTGGATGGCACGGACTTCATCACGTGGGATGGTGGTGCATCAACAGCCTGCCCCGTGGCCACGAGGTGCTTCACGAACTGAACTAACTAGGCCACATCACCGACACCGCGGCATTTACGGCCACTACTACTTTGCCATCGAAACTTTTCTCCAAGTCTTCTTTAAATTTGGCCATTTTTTAATCTATGGTCACCTTTTTCTTCTTTCTAACCACGGGGTCTTCCGGGTAATGTATGCGCCAGCTTTGCCGGTGCCAGTCACACGACCAGTCGCCGGCTTCTCTAATGGGTCTTTGCCTAAGACCACGTTGCAAGCCTTTGTCAGACGGTCGTTTCACCTTACAGATGACTCCTCCGAGACCTCAAGTTGCACATAAAACCCTTTCTGCAACATGGAAGTGACAGTTTAAAAACATGACTTTTGGTGAAGAAATTAGTTCATGAAGGCAACAAAAAACATTAGAGTTATCTAATTACCATGAGTTTTTCAACTTCTAGCGTCTTTGCGTCCCTTATGACAGGCTCATTCTTGTCGGAATCCCAACTAGTCCGGGCTCGAAGAAAATTATTATGTCGTTCGTTATCAAAATTCTTGTATGGAATAGGTTTGCCCGCCGCCTCAAACTCGGCGTCTTCCATGGCCCATCTCTTCCTCTTGCCTGGGCAACCACGACTTCCGAGGTTGAGGACTCCTATGTTCCTTGCCTTTGTATTTTCCCCCTAGACATCCAACTCCTTAGTTTTAGCATCTTTGAGGTTATTCTTGAAGGTCACACAATTAGCCTTGTCAATCATAGGCCACCCGTTATGTATCTCATCAAATCCAAGTTTTTCCTTGAGGTATTGCACTTTCACCTTAGACCTCCATCCACTCAAAAGTCTGGAAGACATGGAGAAGGCTGTGAGATTGATGATTTTCTTCTCATTTTTCTCCTCGTCTGTCGGAGGGCGTTCTCCAGACACCAGGGATCAAGGATACCCTGTATTTCTGACTTCGGCCAGGGGCTAAACGCTTAGTCAATCCACTCTCAAAGGCACACCAAAGAAGACAAGGGCATAGTGGTTTTTATACAGGTTCAGGCCGCCATGTTGGCGTAAAACCCTACGTCCTGTTGGTATTAATATAATCGGTGGAATAGAAGTGCTCAAGTGTTACAAAGGTGGTGGTCGGGGTGAGACCAGTAGGGGTCAGGGTACTAACTAAAGTGCCCGAACACTCCTAACTCTCTACTCCTCTCTTCTACTATGCTCTGATCTTGCTCAAAGTTGGGTGTGGGTGTTGTGTGTGAATGTTTTTCCTCCCCTCTTTCGACCTCGGTTCTCCCCTTATATAGGTCTAGGGGGTACAACACTTGATCAGTGAGAATATAAAAAATAATGTACAAAACGATAGCCGGTTCGGCTGGTCCACTTGCTCCTGACGTGCTGCAGTAGATAAGCTGACACTGTGGAGTGTCAGTTTCTCGAGTACTCCCCTTGACGTGACGTGCCACACCGCCCTCCTGCTTTACGCTGCGCCAGCATCCCGTCATGTTGCCTGCCCCTCTGGTCGCCATGATGATGTCCCTATACGTAGCCCTGCACCGGGCTACACCGCGTAGGCTGGTCAGGCATTTAATGCCTGGTCGTTGCAGTGTGCTGCAAGGCCAGCTTCTCTCGCAGACACGTGTCCCGTCTGCTCGGGGATCCAGCCCCCGAGTGCATCATGGCTGACGTTAGAGGGCTCCTCCGGGATCTTCTGTGGCCGTTTGTGCTCCAGAGATCCTGCATTTTACACCTCCTGTGCTGCATATTTTACCGTGTCATGCTCCTAAGTTTGGTTAGCATTTATTCATGCCAAACTTTCTCCGAGAGGGCGCGTATACATAACATATTATGTATACCCTATTATTTAGTGTTCCATTAGTAGCCCCCGGGTCCGCCCGCAGCGTACTTTGAAAGTGGTCAAAGGAGAAGGCATGCGCTCTGATCACGATGTGGGTGGGCCTAGTGAAAAATAACTGCGACCTCCTCGGAAATTAGTGCCGCCGCATTTCGAGTGGGGAAAGGAAGTGGTTTTGTTTTTCTGGGACGTGAGACGTCCCAGCAGCTCAACTTCATAGTGTGCCGTTTCTGTTCTCCTACGTGGGTTTTTACTGTCCCGCATCCCAAAGATCGAAAGAGCTCCCGAGGTAGTAACTCTTCGTTTAAATGTGATGGGGTAGGGCGAGGAAGCTTTACCTATAAATTTCACCTTTTTTCACCGCCGCCGTACCCAGCTCATCACCCTTCCGTCATGGCTTCTTCATCTTCCGCATTTTGCAACTACTCTCCGTATGATCGGAATGCTTCTTCTTCTTCTTCTCGCCCATCTTCTCCTCCACGCAGGGTCGTGGCCTCATATCCTACCCTCTCATCTATGATGGCATCAGGGCTTTCTCTCCCCCCGCCAACTTCGCTGGCTGCCCATCCTATTCTGCTGTGGTCGTAGGCCGTCCTGTAGCACGACTCCCTTCTCTCCCCGCATTGACGCCACAGGCGGAGTTGCAGCCATATCTTTCGGCTCACGCAGAGAGATTGGGGTTAGCGCAGTCTTGGCGCTCGACGATCCAGACGAGGCGGGCCACGTTCTTGGGTCATGCCTTCGCCGAATGGGAAGAAGTTTTCCTGGAGCTGGAGTGAGCCAAGAAAGCGGTTCAAGAAGACCCCAATCTCGGCCAAGTTCTTCATCGCGAACTTGCCTTCTTTCAGCACAGGGCGGATGCCGACCTCCGTCTTCTGGCCCTTCGGATCATTACAGAGGCTACGCCGGAGGAAGCTGAGGAAATGGGCGCACACCACCGTCCTCTGCCTTCTAGGCACATTCTGAGATGGGCTCAGTGGGCGGTGGAGTCCACTGATCCATTAATGGTGGCGAGGTGGGGTTGTATCAAAGATGCTCGCCCTAGGATTCCAGGTACGGACGATCTTGCCCCTGGTTCCGGCCCTTCTAATGTGCTTAGGCTTCGATGATAGGAAGAGTGATGCTGGGCGTTTAAATGTACTCGCTTTCTTTTGGAAATGAACTTTTGTAAGTCGATGAACGCTATATGTTATCGTACTTTGCAGAACCTTGTGTATGTTTTGGCCTACCGCTGAAAATTCATCCCGTGGTTGGGGTTCACACATAAATAATTGTACTTGGTGCTTCCTGGTGGACGGGGTCTCTAGATCAGCAGTCTGATTGTTTGCTTAGCTCTATCGAGTCCGTCGCCGTCCTTGATATATTTTCCCTCTCCTTCCCGACCAGCCCTCCACTGCTTCTGTTGTCAGGGAAGAAAAAGAACCATATGCCCGTCCTCCGACCCATGGGTTTGTTGATACGGACGGGGCTCTTCCCACCCACGTGCAGTGGAACTGCTCGGGGACGGGAAAAGGCACATACGTTGGTCGTTCCCTGATGCCCCCGACCTGGCCTCCTGCCTGGTTTCGATGGTCGGGGAAAAAAGGGATCCGTGCGCACACCCTCCTACTTGTGTTTCAGAGAACGGGGCCCTTCCGTCAGTATGCAGTGGGCTACTCCTGGTTGGAAGGGTCTCACACATTGGTCCGTAAGAGCCTCCCCGTCAGTTTGCAGCGGACTGCTCCTGGTTTTGGAGAGCTCGAACATGTAGTCGGCAGGGGCCCCGCCTTCAGTTTGCAGTGGACTGCTCCTGGTCAGCGGCGCCCGTTGCCTTGGGGGTGGCATTAAGGGTCCCCTCGTCAGGGGTGCCCTTTTGCCGAGTTTTTGGTGATAGAGTGGGATCGCTCGTCAGGGAAACCCACTTGCCAAAATGAGGTGATAAAAATCTCCCCGTCAGTTTGCAGCGGACTGCTCCTGGTTGGGGTGTGTTTTTATACCCAATTCGCTGATCGAATCTTCCTCCCGTCAGTATGCAGCGGACTACTCCTGGTTGGGAACGTGACGCCGCCTCCTGGAACTTCTGGTTCCCCTCCCAACGGTCTTCTGGATCTGCTTTATCTAACAAAAATGACCTGGACTATACCTTAGATTCTTCTGATGGTGATGGTAATGAGGCATCTGGGGGTTTTCCTTCGTCTTCATCCAAGCAGCATCGTTGGAGTATGTGAGGGAGATGCTCTTCTTTGTCTTGCTCGGTGCTCATGCTCCTTCGACGCCGCTTCTTATGACCTTGCCAAGTACTGGGAACCCCTTGTTCATGGGTTTGCCGGTGCTTGTCTCCCGTCCCAGCCCCCGAGCTGGTTTCTTCGATGGAGCGGAGTGGGTTGGTGCGAAAATGCTCCCTCTTTCTCCATGCGCTCAGGGAAGACCGCATAACCATGGGCGTCGACGGGTTTCGCATGAGCGCTCGTATGGAGAGCAACGCGGTTGCAGGCCCCATGATCCTGGGAGACACAGGCCGCCGCCAGGATCTTCCTCTCGGATCTTGATGTTTTAATAGCTCCTCCCCTCCTTCTCCCTCTCCTTCCGCTCAAAGGGTGGTGGTTTTGGCTAGCTCACCCAAGTCGCCTTGATCCGTGAACACCTTTCTGCCTTTGCCACTAACCTCTTGACTTAGCCTAAGCCCCCTACCTAACGTGCCAGACGTCAGAGGGCGTTCTCCAGACACCAGGGATCAAGGATACCCTGTATTTGTGAGTTTGGCCAGGAGCTAAACGTTTAGTCAATCCACTCTCAAAGGCACACCAAAGAAGACAAGGACACAGTGGTTTTTATACAGGTTCAAGCCGCCATGTTGGCATAATACCCTACGTCCTGTTGGTATTGATATAATCGATGGAATACAAGTGCTCAAGTGTTACAAAGGTGGTGGTCGGGGTGAGACCAGTAGTGGTCGGTGTACTAACTAAAGTGCCGGAATACTCCTAACTCTCTACTCCTCTCTCCTACTATGCTCTGGTCTTGCTCAAATTTGGGTGTAGTGTTGTGTGTGAATGTTTTTCCTCCCCTCTTTCGACCTTGGTCCTCCCCTTATATAGGCCAGGGGGGTACCACACTTGATCCATGAGAATATACAAAATAATGTACAAAACGATGGCCGGTTCGGCTGGTCCACTTGCTCCTGACGCGCTGCAGTAGATAAGCTGACACCGTGGAGTGTCAGGTGCTCTAGTACTCCCCTTGATGTGACGTGCCACACCGCCCTCCTTCTTTACGCCACGCCAGTGTCCCATCTTATTGCCCGCCCCTCTGGTCGCCGTGATGATGGCCCTATACGTAGCCCTGCACCGGGCTACACCGCATAGGCTGGTCAGGCATTTAATGCCTGGTCGGTGGAGTGTGCTGTAAGGCTAGCTTCTCTGGCCGACGCGTGTCCCATCTGCTCGGCGATCCAGCCCCCGAGTCCGTCATGGCTGACATCAGAGGGCTCCTCGGGGATCTTCTGTGGCCATTTGTGCTCCAGAGATCCTGCATTTTACACCTCCTGTGCTGCATTTTTTACCGTGTCATGCTCCTGAGTTTGGTTAGCATTTCTTCATGCCAAACTTTTTCCGAGAGGGCGCGTATACATAACATATTGTGTATACCCTATTATTTAGTGTTCCATCTCGTCCAGGAACTTGTATGTTTCGTGTAGCTATGATAGTAGGCTTTTTTTTCATTTTTTCAGCGTTATCAGCATACCTCACTTTCCTGTCATTGGTGCTAAACGTCTCACGAAGGATGTGGCCTAGCTTTTTGCTATACCCTTTCTCAGCCTTCTTGGGACTTAGAGGCGTTCCCTTAGGGCCCACTCGAGTCACAACAATCCTAGTAGGCTTGCCCGGCTTGTTTCGGCGAGGAGGATTCCGTTGCTTTTTCTGCTTCCCACCGGCCCGCTGGTTCTGGTTGGTCCTAGCTGCTTCCTTGTGCTCGCTTGGCTGGTCTGCATACTCCTGCTCACTTGTGTCTTCTTGCCCATCAGACACCTGTTCATGCTCACTCGGGTGGTCCCGTACTCATTCTCACTCGGGTTATCCTGCCATCCATCGAACAATCGTCTTGGGTGTCGGCACCAACAGGATCGGCCGATGGTTCAGAGCCATGGACGCCCGAATGCATGCTCTTCGAAGAAGAGCCAGCGCCATGATCTTGTGAAGACATTTCTACAAAACATATATAATGTGAAAACAATGTGAATCTATAAATTAAGAAAAAAAACAAGAAAATAGAAGACGGTGTCTGCTCGATGGGCATGAACCGGAAGCACTTATAAGATGCGTACATTCAGACTGAAGCATAAAAAAAGTTCAGTCTGCTGATGCATAAACAAGGTCAGCAGCATACCATAAACATTCCCACCCCCCAAAAAAAACACCTACACTACTGCCTTCATGTTTCCCCACCAAAATTCTATGTCTAAATTTAGTCTAAATTTTAGCAACATGTTCTTCATTTCTACATGACCTAGAATGTCAACCCTATAGAGCAACATGTCTAATTTAGTCTAAATATCATCATAATTTTAGCAACATGTCTATAAAGCAACATGTTCTACATTTAGTCTAAATTTAGTCTTCATATTTCCCTCCAAAAATTCTACAGTACCGCCTTCATATTTCCCTCCCAGAATTATAGGTCTAAATTTAGCAACATGCTCTACATTTCTACATGACCTAGAACCTCAATCCTATAGAGCAATATGTCTATTTTAATTTAAATATCATCCTAATTTTAGCAAAAACTATGCAAACTTTAGCAACATTTCGGGGGGCCCCACTAGATCTCTCATTACTGAGCATGAACTAGGGAGGAGAATGCTGACCTGCCGGCGTTGAGGAAGTCGGGAGAGGCATAGGAACGCCGGGTGGCGACGTAGAGGATGGCCAGACGGCGACACAGAGGAAGGCCGGGCGGCGATGTAGAGGAGCAGGTGCAGAGGACAAAAGGGGTCGCGACGACCGCCGGCGGCCACCTCGGGGCAGGGTGGCACCGAAGATCATGGGCTGATACGTCTCCAACGTATCTATAATTTTTGATTGTTTCATGCTATTATATTATCAATCTTGTATGTTTTATATGCCATTTTATATCATTTTTTGGGAACTAACCTATTAACTCAGTGCCCAGTGCCAGTTCCTATTTTCTGCTTGTTTTTCGTTTTCTAGAAAAACAATACCAAACGAAGTCCAAACACGATGAAACTTTTTGATGATTTTTTCTAGACAAGAAGACACCCAGGAAGCTTTGGGAGGAGGCCAGAAGACATACGGGGGAGGACAAGGCAGGGGGCGCGTGATACGTCTCCAACGTATCTATAATTTTTATTGTTTCATGCTATTATATTATCAATCTTGTATGTTTTATATGCCATTTTATATCATTTTTGGGAACTAACCTATTAACTCAGTACCAGTGCCAGTTCCTGTTTTTTGCCTATTTTTGTTTGGCAGAGAAACCATACCAAACGAAGTCTAAACACGCTGAAACTTTACTGTGATTTTTTATGGACCAGAAGAGACCCTAGAAGTTTCGGGGGAAGGCCAAAAGACCTACAGGTGGGCCACAAGCTCAAGGGGCGCTCCCTCAGGGGGCGCGCCACCTGAGCTTGTGGGACCCATAGGCCTCCGTTTGACCTAATTCCAGCGCTATAAATTCCCTAAATTCCAGAAAGCCCCAGAGCGAGATCCGAAACAATTTTATCGCCGCTGGAAGCCTTTGTTCTTCCGTGATCCCATCTGGAGGCCTCCGTCGGTACTCTGCCGGAGGGCAATCGATCACGGAGGCCATCTTCATCAACCTTGTTGTCTCCATCAAGATGTGTGAGTTGTTCCCATAGGACCTACGGGTCCATAGCAGTAGCTAGAGGGCTCTCTCTCTCTCTCTCTCTCTCTCTCTCTCTCTCTCTCTCTCTTTGATCTTCCATACAATGATCTCTTCGGAGATCTATTCAATGTAATTCTTGCGGTGTGTTTATTAGGATCCGATGAATTGTGGGTTTATGATCAGATTATTCACTGCAAGTAATTGAATCTTTTCTGAGATTTATTATGTGTGATTTTATAGCCTTGTATTTCTCTCCGATCTATCTATCTCTTTTGGCCAGATTGATTTATCTTCAGTGGGAGAGGTGCTTGGTAGTAGGTTCAATCTTGCGTGTCCTTACTCTGTGACAGGAGGAGTTGCAAGGCACGTATTTGTATTCTTGCTACGTACTAAGGGTAAAACGATGGGGCTCGAACATATTATTTGGTCTTCAAGCATTACTCTGTTTGTTATGAACTTAATACCTTAAGATACATGCTGGATAGCGGTCGAGGGGTGGAGTAATAGTAGTAGATGCAGATGGATGTTTGTCTACTTGTCTCGGACGTAATGCCTATATATTGATCATGCCATGAAGAACCATCATAACTATGCGCTATTCTTTCAATTGCCCAACAGTAATTTGTTTACCCACCTTACTATGCTCATGAGAGAGATGCCTCTAGTGAATGCTAGGGCCCCCGGGTCCATTCACTTTATATTTACTAAAACCCTAAAAATACTTGTTGCAATTTATTTACTTTTCTTTTCCTTTTTATTTTATCTATCTACCACCATCAGATTTAATCCCTGCAATTAATAATGAGTACAAGGGGATTGACAACCCTCTTGCCCGCGTATGGTGCAAGTATTTGTTTTGTGTGTGTGCCGGTCCTGCTTACATTTGTTTGTGTGGTGTCTCCTACTGGCTTGATAAACCTTGGTTCTTAACTGAGGGAAATACTATCTGCTACTATACCACATCACCCTTACTCTTCGGGGAAATCCCAACGCCTATCACAAGTAGCAGCTCGCCCTGGGGGTAGGACGCGTCCTGGTGCCTTGTGCCCCCATCCCCCTTTTGCTCCGTTTGACCTAATTCCAGCGCTATAAATTCCCACATATCCCGAAACCCCCAGGGGAGGTCCCGAAACAATTCTTCCGCCACCGCAAGCCTCTGTTCTTCCGCGATCCCATCTAGAGGCCTTTTTCGGTACTCTGCCGGAGGGGGAATCCATCACGGAGGCCATCTTCATCAACCCTGCTGCCTCAATGATGATGTGTGAGTAGTTCCCACCGGACCCACAGGTCCATAGCAGTAGCTAGATTTCTCTCTCTCTCTCTCTCTCTATCTCTTTCTCTCTCTCTCTTTTGATCTTCAATACAATGATCTCATCTGAGATCAATCCGATGTTAACTTTTGCGGTGTGTTTCTTGGGATCCGATGAATTGTGGGTTTATGATCCGATTATTCATTGAAAGTATTTGAGTCTTTTCTGAGATTTATCTATGTGTGATTTTATAGCCTTGTATTTCTCTCCGATCTATCTATCTCTTTTGGCCAATTAGATTGATTTATCTTTAGTGGGAGAGGTGCTTGGTAGTAGCTTCAATCTTGCGGTGTCCTTATCTGTGACAGGAGGAGTTGCAAGGCAAGAATTTGTATTGTTGCTACTAAGGGTAAAACGGCGGGGTTCGAACATATTATTTGGTCTTACTTTGTCTACATTATGTCATCAAGCTTCAAGCATTACTCTGTTTGTTATGAACTTAATACATTGATATGCATGCTGGATAGCGATCTTGGGGTGGAGTAATAGTAGTAGATGCAGATGGATGTTGGTCTACTTGTCTCGGATGTAATGCCTATATATTGATCATGACATGAAGAATCATCATCACTATGCGCTATTCTATCAATTGCCCAGCAGTAATTTGTTTAACCACCGTTGCTATGCTCATGAGAGAGATGCCTCTAGTGAACGCTATGGCCCCACGGGTCCATTCACTTTATATTAACTAAAACCCTAAAAATATTTGCTGAAATTTATTTACTTTTACTTCTTTTTTTAATTTATCTATCTACCACTATCAGATTTAATTTTTGCAATTAACGAGTACAAGGGGATTGACAACCCTCTTGCCCGCGTTAGCTACAAGTATTTGCTTTTTGTGTGTGTAGGTACTTCTTACATTTGTTTGCGTGGTGTCTCCTACTGGTTCGATAACCTTGGTTCTTAACTGAGGGAAATACTATCTGCTACTATACTACATCACCCTTCCTCTTTGGGGAAATCCCAACGCCTATCACAAGTAGCAGAAGAATTTCTGGCGGCATTGCCGAGGAGGCTTCACCAAACAATTACAAGTTCCTTCACATACATTTATCATTTACTTGTTCTAATTTCTTTTGCAATTTGCCTTTTATTTGCCTTCTCTTTTTCATCTCCCTCCACTTCTCTAAAAAAAATAAAAATACCAAAAATATCTTGTGTACTTTCTTTGCTTGTTACTATGGCAAAGCTCTTCGCCCGAAGTTCCCCTTCCTCCATACTTTGGGGAGGGCTCTGATATCTTGAATTTTAAACAATTGAGTTATGAATCCTTAAAAGAAGCTTGGGATAGACTTCTGGAAATGCAAGCTTGGGCTATTCCTAAATGCCATGTTAAAATATTACTCAAAAGATTTTATGTTGGTCTATCCCTCCGTAATAGACATGTGCTGGATTTAATATTTGAGGGAGATTTTATTGGAAACAATGCTTTTGACTCTTATGAGAGGATGAACTATTTGCTAGGATAACCCAAAATAGAAACTATTGAACCTACCATTCTAGTGAGCTATCGACAAACTGAATTGATAAAGGACACTAAAGCTAGTATGGATGCACATATAAAGGGTTTGTACAACCTTTTTAATAGATTAAATGGAAATGTAGTCATACAAAATAGGAAGTATGATGCCTTGATTTTTTGTTGTTGAGAATTTCCATATTCTAAAAGCTGAAATAGAAACCGTTAAGGGAAAACTTGATCATTTAGTCCATCTAATTAAGGAGTGCAAAGAAATTAAGTTGGAAACACGCAAAATTGGAAATAACTCTGAACCAATTGGGAAAGGAGTGTTTGGTATTTCCTCCAAAGATGATAATACTTGAAACTATGCATTATGCCTAGCTAGGGGCATTAAACAATAGCGCTTGTTGGGAGGCAACCCAATAGTTATCTTTATTGCTTTCTTTTCATTTTGTTCAGTCAACATGATTATTGCTACTGTAATGATTGTGTTTGTATCTTTTCTTTTGAGTTTTGTGCCAAGTAAAGCCTTTAGGATGATTTGGATGATAGTTAATTTGATCCTGTGCAGAAACCGAAACTTTTGCGCCCAGTATTTGAATTATCTTTATTACTGGAATGTGATCAACTGCTGAATTTTTGACACAGTATTGGGTTACAAATTTTTTATGTTTTCCTAATTTTTCAGAATTTTTGGACTTAGAGAAGTATGGATAAAAATTTTGTCATTACATACTGTTCTGTTTTAGACAGATTCTGTTTTTATTGCATAGTGTGCTTGTTTTGATGATGCTATGGTTTATATCGGGGGGTATAAGTCATGGAGAAGTTAGAATACAGTAGGTATTATGCAAGAACAATTATGAATCTATTTATAACAGTAACCAAAGGGGATGATTATTTTATTATACTAATGGATCTCACGAGGTTTTGTTGAGTTTTGTGTGATTGTAGTTTTTAAGTTCTGGGTGCGATGACGATGGACGAAAGAATAAGGAGCGGCAAGACCCTAAGCTTGGGAGTTCCCAAGGAACCCCAAGGTAATATTCAAGGAATATCCAAGCATTTAAGCTTGGCGATGCCCCGGAAGGCATCCCCACTTTCTTCTCCAATCTATCGGTAATATTACTCGGAGCTATATTTTTATTCATCACATGGTATGTGTTTTGCTTGGAGCGTCGTGTGTAATAGTTTTATTTTGTTTGCTTATTTCCACAATCATTGCTTACTAGTCACACCAATTATTAGAGACACACATTCATCCTAATTTGTTAGAATGCTCATTATGCTTCGCTTATATCTTTTGAGTTAAGGCAGTTTGCTCATGAGCTTCACTTATATCCTTAGAGAACGGCGGTACTTATATTTTATAAAAATCATTTGCACTCTCATGCTTCACTTATATCTTTTTGAGAATTAAATAGGAAGTGGTAATTTGCACCAGCTATATGTTTGGTCTAAAAATGATAGGTATACAAGAGTGGTATAATAAAAACTTTCATGTAGATCACTGAATGCAATGCCTATGATCAATGATATTGAAGTTATAATATGGAAGTTTACTGGTTATTAAACATTATTTAGTAAAAATATCGGTGTTAAGGTTTGTGATTTCGACCTCATTAAAGTGTCGGTTGTGGCATAGCCAAGAAGTTGGAGCATAATTTATCCTTGATTGATATCCTTTGTGTTGTCCGGATCGGGGGCGCGCGACGGTTAACTCCTACCAACCTCCTCCCTAGGGGCATGCGAGTAGTACTTTGCTTTGAGGGCTAATAAACTTTCACAATAAGTATTTGAGTTCTTTATGACTAATGTGAGTTTCTGGACTATAAGCACTTCTACCAATCCATATTTTGCTAGCCTCTTCGATACCATGCATTGCCCATTCTCACGTCGAGACTTGGTTCAAATTTTGCCGGTGCATCCAAGTCCCGTGATATGATACGCTCTATCACACATAAGCCTTATTATATACTTCCTCAAAACAGCCACCATACCTACCTATCATGGCATTTTCATAGCCATTCCGAGATATATTGCGATGCAACTTCCACCGTTACTATTCACATGTCTTGAGCATTCATTGACATTTTGCTTTGCATGATCATATAGAGCTGACATGATATTTGTGGCGTAGCCACTGTTCATCATTGTTATACATGTTATGCTAGATCATTGCACATCCTGGTACACTGCCAGAGGCATTCATAAGTAGTCATATCATTCAGTTTATCGAGTTATAAGTAAATAAAAGTGTGATGATCATCATTATTAGAGCATTGTCCCAGTGAGGAAAAGAATGATGGAGAGTGATGAGTCCTAAAAAAAGTGGGGATGAGCTTCATGATATTGTTCTAAAAAAATGAGAGAGAAAAAAGAAAAGAAAAAGAGAGAAGGGGCAATGTTACTATCCTTTACCACACTTGTGCTTCAAAGTAGCACCATGTTGTTCATATAAAGACTCTCCATGATTTGTCACTTTCATATACTAGTGGGAATTTTTATGTTATAGGACTTGACTTGCATATTCCGATGACAAGGTTTCTCAAATGCTCGAGGTTTTCATATATTAGTCAAAAAATAATGAACATTTTATATTATATTTTAGTCTTTATTATTATTAGTATTTTTATCATTTTGGGTCTTTTATTTATTTACTACCAATTATCATTTTGATTTTTATTATTATTTTGAGTCTTTTATTATATTGAGTTTTTATTACTTGTAGTCTTTTATTAATCTTAGTCTTTTTTATTTGGGCTGTAGTTAGATATGGCGTAGCGTTTTAGGCCCACGCCAGCACTGGCCCACCTCAGTTAACTCCCCCTCCTCAGTAAAAGACCTAGTCGTCGCCCTCATTTCACCCACACACACACACTCCCCCTCAACCAGCCGTCGCCGCCACCTCCAGACCTCGCCGCCGGTCGCCGCCCGTCGCCACACCGCCGGCAGCAAGGTTCGATCCTCTCCTTCCCCTCCCATCACACATCTCTTTCCTCTCTACTCGCACCTCCTCCGTCCGCGGTGCCACGGAGTCCATGGGATTCATGTATAAGTTGATTTGTGTACAATTTAAGTAGTGTTCAATCAACATTTTTAGTGATGTAGAATCCAAAGTTAGTTCCATGGATTACTTTGTGTAGAAATTTTAGTCGTGTAGAATCCGATTGCTATTGTGTAGAATCCGATTTTAATAGTGTATTTAGTGTAGAAATTTTTGAGTGTCTAGAATATTAATGATTCAAGTTCAACTTTGGTAATGTAGTCTGGAATGTTTGGAATAAATAAGATGAACTCCTATAAATTAGATTGGCGGTGTAGAATTTGTTTATTTGTGTCTCCCTCCGTGAATTTTGTTTATTTGTGTATACAATCAGTAGTGTAGAATTAGATTTAGCATTTTAGTATCCGATTAAGTTTAGTAGAAATTGATTTATTAGTGTTGAAACCGATTATACTAAGTGTTGATTTAGTAGCCTAGAATCCGATTATACTTAGTGTTCAATATGTTTTGTGTAGAATGATGCAACCACCACCATGTCGAGTGTGCAAGTCAAGGTGCGCTAGCAGCCTTGCAACTGGCATGTTGTTCGGCATCTACTTCTAGCCGAGTTTTGTTCCTGCAGCGGTAAAAAATTATATGAAACTTCTAACAGTTATTTCTTTTGTTTTTAATGCTATTTCCGTTAATGCATTGTGTGTGTGTTTTTTGTTTTTTCTTACACAGATCGTCCCATGCAATGTGAGATTGGAATTCAATGAGCTGACCGGAGACACTATGATCTTCGACACTCCTGGGGGCCCTACACTATGGAGGTCGAGAAGGGACGAAAGATGTCACAGATTGGAGGAGATGAATGGGATCGTTTCATCGCCCACATGTGTCTCACTGGGGGTGAATTGATCAGCTTCTCCTTCAGAGGATGAAGACCTAGGCTGGCTGTTATCTATGTCAACACGGAGGAAGATGATGAGGACCCACTTGATGAAGCCCTCTGTGCCCAAGGATTGAGGCTGAAACAGGACGAAACGGACAACCTCTGGGAAAACCTTCCGCCACGTGATGCCTACGTCGGGATGCCATTCGTGACCCATCTAACAAGGACAAATGTTATCCGCCATGTCATGATATGTTACTTTAGTGTAGTAATTTTTATGATATGCTTAGTTTAGAATTTGATGATATGCTTGGTGTAGAATCTGATGATATGCTTAGTGTGGAATCTGATGATATGCTTAGTGTGGAATTTGATGACATGCTTAGTGTGGAATTTGATGATATGCTTAGTGTAGAATTTGATGACATGCTTATATTAGTGTAGAATCCGATGATATGCTTAGTGTAGTAATTTGATGATATGCATGCTAGATTAGTGTAGTAATTTGTTGACATATTTATATTAGTGTAGAATCCGATGATATATGTGAATTGAAGTGTATGCTTTTTTAATAATTGCGCATGCATGACATGCTCATTTATTATATATGTTTTTTTCTTCAGAAATTGCCTAGGAGGCTATCTGTGAGCTGTGGCATCGAGCCGGATGAAGCCGGCATTGTTGGACTACGTCTTACCACAAGGGGCTCCGTCACCACCTGCGCGTACGGAGTGGACACGGACGGTCGCACTGTTTGACAGGCGGTCTTAGTCACTATCAGGAACACCCGGCGCGATGACTTGATGATGATGATCATCATCGATCTCATTTAAAAGTATGTGTGTGGCTGGGCTATCGATGTTAAACTGCTTATCAACTATTAGCTAGTGTTTGTGAGATTTGTCGTTTATTAGCTAGTGTTTCTGAGATTGTCGTTTATTAACTGGTATAGTTCTATGTGTGTGGCTGGGCCATCCGTGTTAAACTGCTTATATATTAACTATTAGTTACCAAGTGTTTGTGAGATTGTCGTTCATTAGCTAGTGTTTCTGAGATTGTCATTTATTAACTGGTACTGTTTTATATGTGCCACTTCAATGTGAAATACTAAATGTTATATGGGAAAAAATATTTTTTTTTTGCTGCACAAAACGTTTGTGGCGTGCAAAATACATTACACGCCGGTAGGTGAGAGATTATAGTGGTGACGTTGGCCACGTGGCACGCCAGCAACAAGTAGAATACTGCTGACGTGAGCACCAACGTCACCATTATTTTTTAACAATGACGTCATATTGATGGCATAGGGTGTCCACGCCAGCAAGGCCGTTTTTGTCACGCCATAACTAGACTTTTCTGCACTAGTGGTATGTTGTTTGTACATATGTTACAGGTCTACTATGCGTATATTATCAAATATATACTTACACATAAGTATATTTCATCAAACCCAAATGATAATGCCCACACGTGTGGCATGTTTGCACTTCGCCCACACGCGTTGATCCATGTTGATTCTGTTTTGCAAGAATCCTAAAGGAAGCTGCTAAAATTTCAGTGCCACGTGGGCATCATCGTGTGTGTGGGCGTTGGATAGTTCGCTCACACGACCTGCAACACGCGGTTGCCAGCTGCGCTGTGTGGGCGAACCAGTTTCTGCCCACACAATCACCACCTAGTCCACGCGCGTGTGGGCGAACTGCTTTTCGCCCACTCGACACTCGTACATTGTTGGATGGCAACTGCAGTTGCGCGTACGTGACAACTCGGTAAACACACATGGCAACTATGATTCGTTGCTAGACGGCAACTGCAGTTGCGCGTACGTGGCAACCAGATAAACTCACATGACAACTGTGATTAACCATACATGGCAACTATGGTTGGACCACACATGGCAACTAGGTAAACACACATGACAACTAATGTTTGACCATATGTGGCAAGTAGTTAATCACAGACGACAACTATGGTTTGATTACACGCGGCAACTACCATAAATTAGACATGGCAACTATAGTAAACCAAAACAGAGAGAGTAGTCATGCTTTTACAACTACATTTGTCATTCCGGATAACTATAGTTGCCATCCCCGGGGTAACTAAATCGTCACCCCGCAGGTAACTAACGTAGCTGCGCCAGGACGTGTGGACATATTTGCTTCATGCCACACGCGCGGGGTGGGGATGAGTAGTACTTGTTGGGCGTGTGAAACGAAGTAGCTGCGCCCACACGTGTGGGCAGTTCTAATGTTCGCCCACACACAGCCCGTGTGGGCTTCCTCCTGATTATGCCACACAGGGCGTGTGGGCGGATCTCTAATATGCCACACGTGTGGGCGTTATCGGCGTCTTTCATCAAAACCAATTACATCCATCAACAGCGAAAGAAGGGCCGATCGCTCGGGCTATCGACGTCAGATTGGAGACAGTGACAACGAGAAAAAGAACAGCAGAAACAACGCAGCGGTGAATTCTTTAACTTCGCTACGAAGGAAACTCCCCATCGACTCCGCCACGTCCTCGACTCCTTGTCTCCACGCCTTGCCTCGATTCAGGAACGCCGCCGCCTCCCACTTCTCCTCCCCACTCACGCTAACTCTTTTCTCCTGTTTCTCTCAGACCCACTCACGGCGGAGATTGGAGGCAGAAGGGTGGGCGCCGCCGCCGCTCCCTCTTTTCTTGAGCCTCCTGGCCCCGTCTCCCGTGCTCTCTCTCTCTCCGTCGCCGTCAGGTCTGTGCGCGCGGATGCCGGTGACGAGGATCAATGGGAGGACGCCGCCGCCACGGAGTCTCACAGGTGTTGGGCTACGCTTGGTGCATCGGGAGCGACGTCGGCACGGCATCAACGGTGCAAGACGTGGTTACAATACACACCCAAGGAGATGGAGCAATAGCGGCCATACACGGCACGCGCCGCAGGCCAGCATGCATAAGACCGGCACGATCGATATCAAAGACGTAATACGAGCTGGTACTAGTCAGGATCAAAGACGAGGGGGTTTACTCAAAGATTCGAGCAGCAAGAACGGGTCCAACCGCCGGTCGTCGAGAAGGATTGGATAGCTACTGGCGTTGATTATAGAGTATGTATGGAACGTGTAGGAAGAGCTCCAGCCACATAGTAATGGTATATATATGGCAGGTTTAGACTGTCAGGTTGACCAGTAGGAGTCCGAGCAAAACGCATACCGCCCCTCACTGAATCGCCGCCTCTAGGCCGGGCTTCAGGTACGTACACCGGTACCCCCTTCACTATTCTTGCTTTTTTGTTTTTGCAGAATTACACAATGGAGTAAGTGTTAAGTATCCATCCTTCGTGAATTAGGTGCCCTCAGAGGTGCTTCATATATGCATGCGAGCTCACATGAGGTCACTGAAACGCATCCATGCTTACCTCGGCTGTTTACTTAGGGCAACTCTAACCGATCCCATATATAACGGAGTAAATTTTTGTTTTTTCTAAACCTATGCAATTCTAGTATACATTGCAACTACATATTAGCACACATATAGAAACTAAACATAAATATGAATGTTCAGGAAAATCACGAATATAATTTACAAACCGAATTCAAAGTTTACAAACCGAATTATTCAACTTTAAACACGCCGCGAATGGTCTAAATGTAGCAAATGACATGTGATAGAACAACTAGGAAGCACCGAATATCATCATTGAAAATCATGTCTAAATCGGTTTCAAAGTCTTTGTCGTCTTTTTCCTCTTCGGATGACGACGAGTCTTCGAAAACAATCTCCCTCAACCTCTTCATCTACAATTCAAACGGCTAGGTTCAATCCAAACGGCTCGGTTCAAAAAGAAACGAACGAAAAATCTCACTAGGCAATTCATCGAACACTTGCGGTGCGGTGGTGATAAACCGGCCAGCCGCCGTCGTTTCAGCCAAACCGGCGGGTGGCGAAGCATGAAAATGACCTGCAGCAGCGCGGAAGCAAGGTCAGGAGCGGCGGCCGCCAAAGAGGAAGAAAAAATGAATCAATCCGACGAATCGGCTATGGTGACGGCGACGGCGTTTCACCTCGATTCCGTCGACGGCACCGGTGGACGAACGGGCTGGGCGTCGGGCAGAAGGGCGGCGAGGGCCAAGGGAGCTAACGCGGTAGCGGCGGGGGCCGGCGGGTGAGGGAGTCCTGGATTAAGGGGTCCTCGGGCGTCTGGACTACGTAACGTGGGCCGGACTGATGGGCCATGAAGATACAAGACAGAACACTCTCTCCCGTGTCCGGATGGGACTCTCCTTGGCGTGGATGGCAAGCTTGGCGTTCGATATGAAGATTCCTTTCTCTGTAACCGACTTTGTACAACCCTAGTCCCCGTCCGGTGTCTATATAAACCGGAGGGTTTAGTCCGTAGAGGCAATCATAACCAGACAGGCTAGACTTCTAGGATTTTAGCCATTACGATCTCATGGTAGATCAACTCTTGTAATACTCATATTCATCAAGATCAATCAAGCAGGACGTAGGGTATTACCTCCATAGAGAGGGCCCGAACCTGGGTAAACATCGTGTCCCCCGTCTCCTGTTACCATCGACCTTAGACGCACAGTTCGGGACCCCCTACCCGAGATCCGCCGGTTTTGACAGCGACATTGGTGCTTTCATTCAGAGTTCCGCTGTGTCGTCGCTAGAATGCTCGATGGCTCCATCAATCATCCACAACGATGCTGCCTTGAGGGAGGTCTATCTCCCCGGCCAGATCTTCATATTCGGCGGCTTCATACTGCGGGCCAACTCGCTTGGCCATCTAGAGCAGATCGACAGCTACGCCCCTAGCCATCAGGTCAGGTTTGGAAGCTTGAACTACGTTGCTGATATCCGTGGAGACTTGATCTTCGACGGATTCGAGCCCATGGCAGCCGCTCCCTGCCACCGCGATGAATATGACTTAAATCCGTCATCGAACCATATCCGGGCGATAGCGCCTGTAACTGCTCTGGCACTAGATCCGGAGCAGATTGCGCCATCCGAGGACGGGAGGCTCAACCCCGCCACGGAAGCCGCAGACTCAGCGGCGTTGGAGCCGCACACAGACCCAACTTCGAACGGGATCTGTGTCACCGGAACCTCGGATTCGTCTCCGGCCACAGGTTCTGAACTGCGTGCGTCCGCGCCCATCGAGCTTGATCGGGCGCCGATCGTCGAGTTCAGCTCCGGGGACATCTTCCGACACTCACCTTTGGGTGATGTGCTAAACTCATTAAAAACCCTCTCCTTAGCAGGAGACTCACAGCCGAATTATATCCGGTTTGAACTGGAGGCTGATGACGGAGAATTTTGCTTCCCACCCACCACCCACTTCATAGCCACTGTCGAAGACTTAACCGACATGCTCGATTACGACTCCGAAGACATCGACGGTATGGACGATGATGCCGGAGTGGAGCAGGCCCAAAACCCGCCGTTTACTAGGCGCTAGACAGCCACCTCCTCGTATGACGTGTACATGGTGGATACTCCCAAAGAGAATAACGGCGATAACGAGAAAGATCCAGTCGAGAATAAACCTCCTGAGATATAGCCAAAGCGCCGACATCAGCGGCACCGCCCTAAATCACGCCGTAGAAAAGACAGCAATACCGACACGAGAGAAAACAATACTCCGAACGATGTCGAAGACAAAGAAGATCCCGTCGAGCCGAATTTCGAACAACACGATAGGGAAGATGGGCAAGTCAGCCCTGACGAACAGGCCATAAACGAAGACTCGGAGGACAACAACTATCTTCCACTCTCCGAGGATGAGATGAGCCTCGGCGATGAAGACTTTATCGTGCCTGAGGAACCCGTCGAGCAGGACCGCCTCAAACGCCGGCTAATAGCCACTGCGAGGAGCCTGAAAAAGAAACAGCAGCAGCTTCTAGCTGATCAAGATCTACTCAACGACAGATGGACTGATGTCCTGGTAGCCGAGGAATACGGACTCGAGCGCCCCATTAAAAGTTACCCGAAGCGTAAACTGCTACCCCAATTCGACGACGAGGCACTTGAGCCCATGCCATCAACACGTAATGCGGCTGACCGACCACCACGTGGCCAGGACAAAGTGGCAACCCAAGTCGAACACCTGCCCATACTACCTCACCGTAAAGGCAAAGATACCACAGCTCGGGAACACACATATGACCTGCGGCAAGACCTGGAGAACAGAGTAGGCCAGTCCAGATCGATCTACGGATCGCGGGGGCATGCCCTGGCGCGCGACGACGGCTATCGAGCCAGACGTAACGAGAATAACCACGACCGGGCCGAAAACCGCAGACGGACTCCATCCGCACTACATCGCGACTTGGCCCGATACAGAGGCGCCGCACATCTCCTGTGCTTTACTGATGAAGTAATGGAGCACGAATTCCCAGAAGGGTTTAAACCCGTAAATATCGAATCATATGATGGAACAACAGATCCCGCGGTATGGATTGAGGATTTTCTTCTCCATATTCATATGGCTCGCGGTGATGACCTTCACGCCATCAAATACCTCCCACTAAAACTCAAGGGGCAGCTCGGCACTGGTTAAACAGTCTGCCTGAAAACTCTATAGGCAGCTGGGAGGACTTGGAAGACGCCTTCCGCGACAACTTTCAAGGCACATATGTACGACCTCCGGATGCCGATGACTTAAGTCACATAATTCAACAGCCTGGAGAGTCGGCCAGGAAATTTTGGACTAGATTCCTAACTAAAAAGAACCAGATCGTCGACTGCCCGGATGCCGAAGCCCTAGCGGCCTTTAAGCATAGCATCCGCGACGAATGGCTCGCTCGTCACCTCGGCCAAGAAAAGCTGAAGTCCATGGCAGCCCTCACCGCACTCATGACTCGCTTTTGTGTGGGCGAGGATAGTTGGCTAGCCCGTAGCAATAACACTGCAAGCGATGCCGGCACCTCTGAAGCCAAGAATAGATATGAAAAGCCCCGACGCAACAGGCACAAGCGGCGTAGCAATGGTGGCACTGCCGATGACACGGCGGTCAACGCCGGTTTCAGCGGCTCCAAGTCCGGCCAGCGGAAGAAGACATACAAAAGAAACAATCCGGGCTCATCCAGCTTGGACCGCATACTCGATCGTCCATGTCAGATCCACGGCCCCCCTGATAAACCAGCCAATCATACCAACAGAGAATGTTGGGTTTTTAAATAGGCCGACAAGTTAAATGCCGAAAACAAGGAGAAGGGGTCGCAAACCGAGGACGACGACGAGGAGTTCCGCCCGCCGAACACAGGAGGACAGAAGAAGTTCCCTCCCCAGGTTAAAACAGTGAACATGATATACGCCACTCATATCACAAAAAGTGAGCGCAAACGAGCGCTCAGGGACATCTACGCGATAGAGCCAGTCGCCCCAAAGTTCAACCCATGGTCGTCCTGCCCGATCACCTTCGATCGTAGGGACCATCCGACTAGTATCCGTCATGGCGGTTCAGCCGCACTGGTCCTCGATCCAATTATTGATGGATTCCATCTCACACCCGTCCTCATGGACGGCGGCAGCAGCCTGAACCTGCTCTATTAGGATACAGTGCGCAAAATGGGCATCGATCCCTCAAGGATCAAACCCACAAAAACTACCTTTAAAGGAGTCATACCAGGTGTAGAGGCCCGCTTTACGGCCTCAATCACACTGGAGGTTGTCTTCGGATCCCCGGACAACTTTAGAAGCGAAGAGTTGATCTTCGATATCGTCCCCTTCTGCAGCGGCTATCACGCACTGCTCGGACGAACCGCATTTGCTCGATTCAATGCGGTGCCACACTATGCTTATCTCAAGCTCAAGATGCCGGGACCACGCGGTGTCATAACAGTTAACGGAAACACGGAGCGCTCCCTCCGTACCGAGGAGCACACCGCGGCCTTGGCAGCGGAAGTACAGAGCGGCCTTGCCAAGCAGAATGTTAATTCAGCGGCCAAGCTCCCGGACACCTTCAAGCGGATCCGGACTACTCCGCAGCATAACTGTCCGGCTCGTCAGGAGTCAGACTAGCAGTCCGGCCTCCGTCTCCGTCCGGCCTAATAGCGGCATACGTACCACGCGTACATAACTATGCACTTAAAATACGATGGGCATAGACGGAGGCATAACTAGCTTGTGGTCCATAATACGGCTCGACCTCCCCTGGACACACACACTTTCACTTTTTCTTTTTTATCCTTTTCAGGTTTCTTTTCCACAAGCCCCTCAAGACGGCCTGATCATCGGTCCTTTCGAAGGATAGATACACCAAAACCGCAAGAAGCATTGAGGTATACGGGAATCGCTAGTAGGTCTTTTTGACGATCAGTCTACTTGTTCTCAGGACCCGCACGCAGCTCTCCCTTGGTCATGGCATATTAAATAGCCCTGTTGCTTATCACACTACTTATATGCTTTGATGTATCAATAAAATTATAATGGGAACAGTTCACGGCCCAACTTCTGGGGCACTAGCTTACTACTTAATTTTTTCTGGATAATCTTATCAATTGCACCCGTACACATTGGTACGGCTTAAATTCGCCAGGGGCTTTATTGCGCCCCATATTATGGCAACAAAGTCCGACCACTTTCTACAGTATAGTTCGGCACCACGAATTTAGCATTATATGCATTGGCTCCGAATCATGTCTTTGGTCAATAGTTGGGTTGCCCGGCTCCTATGCTTGCTACCTTACGTTCCGCTATATCGGCTAGGGTAGTAAAGGGAGAACTACTGCGATTGTGCCCTGGTTCATCCGGATGAGCACCTCAGTAGAGAAAGCCAAAAACTGACTGTCATGATGCGGCGTGAGCCGGTCAGCTCTTCGGAGATTACAAATCTTTTGCGATTTTTCCCGCATTATGCGACGACGACGAATCGGTCTCTACCCGATCAGGTGTTTACAGCACCCTAGTTCACTAGGGGCTGCGCCTAAATTTCTATTATAAAACTCCTATGGCTAAGTGAGGGTGATAAAGCCACATAGTCCGATTGCCTGGTTCGTTGCGCTAAACACCTCCTTCAAGGACCAAAACTTTGGATAAAGAGTGTTTAGATTTTATCCCGAACACCCCCGTACTACCTACGTGCGGGCTGAAGCCGACGACTGGCCAACTCTCAGATTTAATAAAACGGCTACACAGTAGGAAAAATCTTGATATAAACAACTAATATTATATTTCATATCAGTTTTGTTCCATTTTGCAGGGCAGGATAACATGAATATATTCATCCAAAGATAATGTCTTTCGCACACTGCTCCGCTACAATGCGGGATCCCTCCAGGACATCGTCAAAATATCGCTCGGGCATGCGGTGCTCCTTGCCCGCGGGCGGTCCCTCGGTCGCGAGTTTGACGGCATTCATCTTCGCCCCCTGTATCTTGACACGGGCGAAGGCCATCCGCGCACCTTCAATACAGACCGACCGCTTGATGGCATCAAGCCGAGGGCAGGCAGCAACCAGTCGCTTCACGAGCCCGAAGCAGCTGTTGGGTATGGCTTCGGCAGGCCATAGACGGATTATTAAATCCTTCATGGCCAATTCGGCCGCCCTATGCAGTTTGGTCAGCTGTTTCAGCTGATCGCTAAAGGGCACCGGATGCTCTGGCGCAAGGTATTGCGACCAGAACAGCTTCTCCGTTGAGCTCCCCTCTTCGGCTCGGAAGAAATTCGAAGCATCAGCAATGCTGCGCGGCAGATCCGCAAACGCTCCTGGAGAACTCCAAATCCGGGTCAGTAAGAGGTACCTTTTCTTCACAAACTTGCTTTGCATTATAAAGGCCTTAGCCGCCTTGATTTTCCTAGCCTCTTGGATTTCCTGGAGGGCGCCCTGGGCTTCAACTCGGGCCTCTTGTGTGCTTTGGTGGGCCTTAGCAAGCTCGGACTTTTGATCCGTAATCTTGCGCTCCAAGGACTCGCATTTCTTTACAGTGTCCTGGAGCTCTTGTTGGACCTCACCCACCCTGGCCTCATGCTTTTCGCGGACAGATTGTTCCTCCGCCGCTCTCTTCTGGGCCTCGGCCAGCGCCTTTTTAAGGGCCTCCACCTAGATCGCCGTCCTACAAATATAATGGCACTATGGTGAATACGAATCATTTATCCTTTCTGATATACAGAAGGTCATGACATACCTTGCTTGTCCTCCAGCTGCTTTTTCACACGGCCGAGTTCTTCCTCGGCCCGCTCCAGACTCTGCTTCAGTCCAGAGACTTCGGCAGCATGGGAGGTCGCAGCTAGAAGTGATGCCTACTTTTTTCACATAGACATGTGTGGTTAGTCTCCTGCGAAAATTGTTTGATCCTCTGTCCAGCTTTTCTTTTCGACCACCGGACAGTGTCTCAGGGGCTACTGTCTATATTGTGATATTCTTTTTACATAATTGCGTTTCATACCTCAAAACCTGTTAGAAGGCTTGTGCAGGCTTCGGTCAGTCCGCTTTTCGCGGACTGAATCTTCTCAATCACCATACCCATGAGGGCACGGTGTTCCTCTACAATGGAAGCACTTCGCAGCGCTTCCAGTAGGGTGTCCGGTGCCTCTGGTTGGACAGAGGTCACCGGCGAAATAGGCACACCCCCTTCTTTTGAAGGAGGCTGATTGCCGGATTCCGGAGCCGTATAGGTCACCGGGACCGTATTCGGCTGGGGGCCGAATTGTGCCAGGCCCCCATTGCCAGTCTCCATGGGAATTTGCTCCCCCATGTGTCCGGCGGCTGAGGTTTCACCCTCTGGCGCTGCGCTGACGGCCTCCTGCGTCTCTCCCTGGCCTGGGATCCTTCGGGACAATACCTCGGTGTCATCTATGGCCTTGGGAGAGGAGGCCGCCGGAAGGGACCCGCTGTCCATCACCTTCGAGTCCAGCGAATTCCCCAAAGATGAGGATCGCTCGAGGTCGGAAAGAGCCGGACTCCAAGTACATGATTCAACATGTTAAAAATATGGAGAAAAGAGGCTGGATATATGAATGCGTCAGGGTCTTTGAGTACTCACGACTCGGCCAGGGGTTTATCTCGGGGGTGCCGCTCTGGGCTGCTGTCGACGTCCCACGCGGAGTTATCCGCGAGTGAGACCTTCCCCTTCTTGGACGCCTCTGCCTCCAAATTTATGGGGGCAGCCCTTTTCTTCCTTCCCCCCTCAGGGAGAGAGTTGCTTTCCTCCTCCTCCTCGTCGTCCTCTACGGCGGTGGAGTGAGTCTCGGCGTCTTCGGACATCGCGTCCGAAGTTCCCTTGCGACGGAGGCCGCTTCTCGTCTCCTTGGCCTTCTTCTCCGGCGCCTGGTAGGGCGCCGGGACCAGCATCTTTTTCAGAAGTGGGACGGCTGGTTCCTCGGGTAGCGGAGCCGGACACTTAATCCGCTCTGCCTTCTTCGTCCAGCCCTGAAAAAAATAAATAGGGAGGCTTAGGCATTTTCCCTGAGTAAGCAAGTAAAGGATACACCTTGAAGCGCGAAAGACTTACCGGACTAGCGGGATGGGCCAGGTCGTGCCCTCGGTCATCGGTCGTCTCTGGCCATTTCTCGTTGGCCTTAAAAAGCACCTTCCAGATGTGTTCGTGCGTAGTTCCGAAGAACTGTTGCAAGGTCTGGTGCTCGGCCGGATCGAACTCCCACAGATTGCAAGTCCGGCTTTGGCATGGAAGGATCCGGCAAACTAGCATCACCTGGATCACATTGACAAGCTTGATGTTCTTGTCCACCATACTCTGGATATGCGCCTGCAGCGCTGACAGCTCATCCGACGACGCCCAATTCAGGCCCTTCTCTAGCCAGGAGGTGAGCCGCGTTGGGGCTCCGGACTTGAATTCGGGAGCCGCGGCCCAGGTAGCATCGCGGGGCTCTGTGATATAGAACCACAGTTGCTGCCACCCTTTGACGGTCTCCACAAAGGTACCTTTCGGCCATGTGACGTTGGGCATCTTGCTCACCATGGCGCCTCCGCACTCTGGGTGTTGACCATCCACCACCTTCGGCTTCACATTAAAAATCTTGAGCCACAGTCCAAAGTGGGGTGGGATGCGGAGGAAGGCCTCACACACGACAATAAATGCCGAGATGTTGAGGAAAGAATTTGGGGCTAGATCATGGAAATCTAGCCCGTAGTAGAACATGAGTCCGTGGACGAAAGGGTGGAGAGGAAACCCTAACCCGCGGACGAAGTGGGGGATGAACACCACCCTCTCATGAGGCTTGGGGGTGGGGATGATCTGTCCCTTGGCCGGAAGCCGGTGAGCGATTTCCTTGGCCAAATACCCCGCCTCCCAGAGCTTCGTGATGTCCTTCTCCTTGACGGAGGAGGCCATCCACTTGCCTTGCGCTCCGGATCCGGACATGGTCGGAGTACTTCTTTGAGGCGGAAAAGATGAGAACTTGGGCGCTGGAGCTCAGGAATGGACAGGCAGAGAAAGAGAAGACGTGGGTGAAAGGGGTGAATCCTTATCTCCCTATAAAGGCAGTGAATATGAAGCGCCTCCCCACTCGCCTTAAAACACGCCTATTCCCAAGGGTCGTGCAAACAGCACGGTTGGATTACCCACGCCCGTATTGATGAGAACCCTGTAATTAAGGGACACGATCTCTGCTGTGACAAGACTAGCCACTGGAAACCGCATCTTAAAGCGTGGAGCGAGAGGTTAAAGGACGGTTCGAAATAATAGCCGTACAGGAACATGGTGTCGCATTACCAAAAGTTGTCAGCAGATTGGACTCGTGAAATATTATACTCTCTGCGGTTGTGTGTGGTACTTGTTTTGCAGAGCCGGACACGTTTTCTGTGCTCGAAGTCTGTTTTGGAGTATTCGGAGGACGAAGCCACCTTGCAATGCCGAAGACAATCTGCGTTCCGGACACATCGTCATTGAAGCCTGGTTCAGGGGCTATTGAGGGAGTCCTGGATTAAGGGGTCCTCGGGCGTCCGGACTACGTAACGTGGGCCGGACTGATGGGTCATGAAGATACAAGACAGAAGACTCTCTCCCGTGTCTGGATGGGACTCTCCTTGGCGTGGATGGCAAGCTTGGCGTTCGATATGAAGATTCCTTTCTCTGTAACCGACTTTGTACAAACCTAGTCACCCTCCGGTGTCTATATAAACCAGAGGGTTTAGTCCGTAGAGGCAATCATAATCAGACAGGCTAGACTTCTAGGGTTTTAGCCATTACGATCTCGTGGTAGATCAACTCTTGTAATACTCATATTCATCAAGATCAATCAAGCAGGATGTAGGGTATTACCTCCATATAGAGGGCCCGAACCTGGGTAAACATCGTGTCCCCCGTCTCCTGTTACCATCGACCTTAGACGCACAGTTCGGGACCCCCTACCCGAGATCCGCTGGTTTTGACACCGACAGCGGGCGGTCACCAGCGATGATGCAGTGGCGGGGGAGTGGCGGGGGAGAGGCGATAGAGAGGCGCGAGAGTTATGCTCCGAGCGGTAGCGGTGGAGTAAAAATAGGGGTGGGATAGGCGTCGGAGGATAATTTATCCCCCGTTAACATCTATTGGGGATCGGCTAGGTGCGCGTTAGAGGAGGAAAACTTAAATTATACCCCTCTAACGCCAGATAGGTGATCGGTTAGAGTTGCTCTTAGTAATACATACTCCCTCAATATTAAAATATACAACCTCCTTCCAGAATTAATTATAGCTGAAATGAGTGCATCTAGATGTGTTTCAGATACACTCATTTCAGCGATAGTTTAATTCCGGACGGAGGGAGTAGTGCATATTACATTTGTTCCAAGTCCAATTGTGTAAAGTTTGATCATTTTCGTAGAGAGAAATATCAACATACATAACACCAAATCAATACCATTAAATTCATCATGAACTATGTTTTCGTATCGTATATATTTGGTATTGTAATATATTTTTATAAACTAATATGCACTATAGGTTTAGATAGAAGGAGCATATTTCATATCATCTACACCACAAGTCCACAACCTGGTTGCAAAAGAAAATAACCTAATTATGTTTTCACCTACATATAGTCATGCTTTGTTACAAAAAGAAATAAATAAAACATCATGTCAGTCTGATTGATTATGTTGCTGCACAACTAGTTATAAGGTTGGTCATTAGATTAGTCATATTTTCTCTTTCTTCTGCATTTACAATTTTTGCCCGGGCCCGGAGGACGTGTAAAGGTTGGCTCTTGCGCGAGAGTTCATTTATTTCATTTTTCTTGTATCACCTTCATAGGCAAAAGTGTCATTTAAGCAGGCCTATAGCCTCTTATTATATTTGCTCTAAGATCCACCTAGGCCGACATCGCACCTACATTTTTTCCTTGTCTAATCAAATGATATTATGTAGGTGAAAGAATAAGTCTCGTTCTGATAACTCGGGCCCAGGGTGAACCACATTCACCTGGCTACAGATCACTTCTATCACAAAGGTAACAAATTAGGATAGTTCCACATCATTTTCTCTAGGCATTGCTATAACTTTATTTTATCCAGTTTATAAGATAGTAAAGATAAATAATTAACAATATTTTCAAAATTAGCTTAAAAAACAATATTTTCAAAACGTGTGATTCATTAAATAATGTCCAGTGCTTTTCACATCATTTCTAATGTAAAATCCCTATATTCTTTAATAAGGTTGCAAAAGTGAATTTCTGGATACTATCTCAATCCTTTATTCGCTTTAGCATGCATTAATTCAACAGTCATATAGAGTACCTAGATCATAACACCGCGCATTTGCTATGGAAATTTCTGAAAATTTCAATTTTCCAAATTCTAGTATTTATACTACGCGTTGTTGTGCCAGATGATGGAAATATACATGAGCAATGTTGAATTGTTGATTTTGGAGGGGAATAAAATGTTGAAATGTTACAACAACATCTATTGAATACAATTATTTGATTAATGCATTTGTATCCTGAATGCAAATTAGCAACAAAAGTGCTTAGAGTTCTTTAACACATATGCATCCATGTGTGTACTACTATTTTACTTTAGAAATGCATGCTTAATATTATTAACAAATATATATGCTGATATTTGATATTCAGCTCATGGATGTAAATTATATCAAATAATGCGCCGTCGATGAATTGGCAGACTTCTCTAAGAGTGTGGGTGGCCAGATCTTATGAGTGAACGCTCTCTTGGTGGTGAACACCATCCTGACGGGGTTCATGCTCGAAATAGGCGCATATGGCCATCGCTATTGCCACCATCCATTGACCCGCTTGATCTTCCTCGGCGCCACCACCTTGTTCTTGCGAATCATCTCATATGTTGTGTCCACTATAGGTAACCAATATGTCATCAGTGTCCTATCCAGCAAGAAGATAATAACAGGGCTCTGCAGTCCACGGGGTCACGTCTTCGTTGTGTTAGTATGGACCGGCCTTGTTAAGATTGTCGGTATCAATACCAGCACAATAGTTGCCATTGATCCTAGAGGGCATCGAAGCATTGCTACCCCGGTGGTACTACTTGTTCAAGCGGTATGGACTTCCTACCTTGCTATCTACACCGCGGGAGGTGGCGGTCAGGAGGGATTCTACTTGCCTGAGTTCCAAAGCAATATTCAAACTGCAAGGGGATTGATCCTACTTGTATTTTTTGTTCTTATATTTGCCAAAACATTTTTCAACTATTATGGGTTTTACGAGGCTAAGCGATCATTTGCGCTTGGAAGCAATCCTCGTTTTATTGTCAGGTATATGGAGAAGCTACAAAGTACAAGTCAACAACAGGTGGATGAGAATATACCGCCTCCACTAATAGTTATGGGGGAGGACATCGTACATCGGAAAAACCAGCATCATGGTTACTGCATCAAATGGATAATGTCCAGCCAAGGTGATAGCACACAAATGATCAACGATGGCCTAGTGACAATGGATAAAGTTTGGCAGTCAGATGACATGATTCTTCCCTCGATGCCACAAGGTCATCAACAGAAAGACTTGTGTTTTTCGTTTGCATTATTCAAGCTATTGCGGTGCCAATTTGCAAGATACCAAATTGCCGAGGCTGATTTAATGGAGGTCCGTAACTTCTTTTGCCATATGCTGCTCAATGGTACCTATGATGCTGAAAGGATATTTGAGATGATTGCAAATGAGCTTTCCTTTCTTCATGATTTTTACTATTCCTCCCAACCAATCTCATATTCAAAGCGTTGGTTGCCCATCCTCAGTATTTTGGTCTCACTCTTGAGCATCTCTTACTGCTTTGTTCTTGTGACTCTACGGACCTTAATGGCTGTCGCTAACAGCAGCATGTGGCAGATACGATGTCAAGTCACATGTGGGGCTAACAGTGATCCACATTTTTGGGGGTTTGGAAGTTTGTTGTTTGATCTAGTGCCAGTGTTTTCCCTGCTTGCAATAGTAATTCTAGCTGAGGTGAGGGATATTATTTGGTTTGTTTGTTCTGACTGGACCAAAGTGTCTATAATATGCTGTTATTTAAACAAGGCATCTTGGCAAAAATCTCCTGCCATGCGAAAATGGATTGGACGTTTATTGCAATGCAGATGCAAGCTAGCAAAGCCCTGGATGGACAAAATGAACCAATGCTCAATCTTGGTGCTCCCATCAAGAAAAACTACTCCAATGGTTCTTCTTAGGCATTTCATTCGTCTTACTCTATCAGAGCAAATGAAGAACGTGAAGGAGCCAAAAGAGGTCAAGGCTGCCATTATAAGCAAACTGCAAAAGAGTCAGGAAAGCCTCAATAGTGGTGTGATATCTTTTCGTCATAGATTGCCCATCAGTATCCACTTGAACTGGGAGTGCAGTGGCAATGGCATAGCTAATACCTTGCTTGTGTGGCACATTGCCACAAAAATCACAGAGGTGATGCTCCCACAAGAACCACAATCAGAAGAGGATCGGCGGTACAAGATTACGGCAATTCACTTGTCACACTATTGTGCATACCTTGTGATGTGCAAGGCCTTGTACAAGGTCGTCAAGAAGGACGCCAAGCGTGTCCTCGCGGACTACCGCTACAAGGTGTCATCAACCCTGGGGGCAGAGTTTCGACAACTTGTTAACCTGCTCGTTGACAAGTCAGAGCATGAAGTGCTTAAGAATGGAAGTATGTTTCGAAAGATGCTGTCAAGTCAAGGAGAGAAGATAGGGTGGAAGACATTGGCAAATTTTTGGCTGGA
Organism: Thinopyrum elongatum; assembly: GCA_011799875.1. NCBI lineage: Eukaryota > Viridiplantae > Streptophyta > Magnoliopsida > Poales > Poaceae > Thinopyrum > Thinopyrum elongatum. Next base: position 529,057,721 of record CM022297.1, read on the forward strand.
GATAATCTTGTACATTGCCGCTCTATCGGATGACCTGGACAGACATGCCGAGGCGGTTGCCCGGGGCGGCGAGCTGATCACGCTTCTCTGGCATTGCTCACCCACGTAGGTATTGTGAGGAGGGCCAGTCAGGATGCTACAACTTCTCCAGTCATCGTCGTCGTTTAAGTTTCTATGTATACAGTCATGTCCATTTCATGACTGGATTTTGATTGGTTAGTTGTGAAGTCGTGATCTTGTTCTTGCTTCTATGCTTCTTTAATATTTGCTTCCTATGGCGTTTTGATTTGTATCATCCGTTGTAATTGATCTCATTTATGATACCCCAAGCAGTGGTGGAGCTAGACATAAATTTATAGGGGGAAATGCTAAAATGTGAGTGCAGACACTACTGCAATTTCTAGGTTTCCCGGGTGCGTGAAAAATCGGCAAAAGTCGTTTCCAACTCGGCAGAGAGTTGCCGATTTCAGCTCTCGGCTATGGGTACACGGCCCGAACCCTTCACGCATAGGTCATTTTGCCGAGTACCACCCGTCGGGGACTCGACAACCACTTTGCCAAGATCTAAACAGGGGACTCGGCAAAAAAAGGCATTTGACGGGCCAGACGGAGATGACGCTTGACACGTGGCTCTTGGCTTTGTTGAGAGCCGCCAAACTGAACTCAATGAACCTAAATGCACACAAGGACGACACGTGTCCTGGTAGGTTCGCCGAGACTACCACTTCGCCGAGCAGTTGACACAACAACTCGACCAAGACCTAAGCATGAGCGGCCGCCATGCGGCCACCTAGGTTCACCAAGAACCTCACGACCCCACGCTGCTGCTAGTTCTAATAGCAGTAGCGCGGGTCTAGACCCCGCGCTACTGATAACTCTGTGTAGCAGTAGCGCTACCCCCGCGCTGCTGCAAGCCTCTTATCCCGCGCTACCGCTACTTTTTTCTGTATTTTTTTCTTCTGCGTATTTACATAGTATTTATACAGGTTTTATACAATACCAGCATAACATTCATTGAAACTATATGAGACAACATTGTCTCATCATCATTGTGCTACAACATAGTCTCATCATCATCATCATGATAATGATCCAACAAAAATGTCTCATCATCATCTCGAAATAGCGATACAAGTAATTACAAGTCTCCAATACATGCAACTACATGGTCACATACACATGTTTCATCATCGATCTAAACTATGATATAATCACATACAAGAGAAGAGCGATCACGATGAGCAAGAAAGGGATTATGAAGTAGTTCTTGAGGTGGTTCTGATTCCTCTCTCCCGCTAGCGTGAACCTCAAGTAACTAGCTTCCACTTTGCTTCTACTTTGAAACCCTTTGTGGCTGCTGCCCGGGAGGTGGAGTAGTTGGGCCTGACACACTGGCCACTTGTCGTACACTCCTCGAACCCTCCCTCTATACACGGCATACCACTTCTTCGTCATGTATCTATAACTCTGACACAGATGCATCATAATCAGGTGAATTCATCGACAATATGCAACATAATATACTTAAGCAATATCAACAGAAAGAGTTACCAAATATAAGCAACATATAGTAAACATAATTAACTAGAGTGCTACGCATGTTTAGGAGGACCGTTTACATCACAAAGTTTCGTCGTACAAAAATTCAAAGTTTTGTCCTACACAAAGTACTAATTAAACGGACATCGTCATCGTCAATCACTTCATCTTCCATGTCTCCTTCGGCATATTCGGGAGGATGTCACCCAGCTTTGTGAAAGGCGTCATGTCCTCACGCTGTAGCTCTATGCGAGTTTTGATGTCAGCCCACGTTTGTGGGCCGCCGTAGAACATCCCATCCTCTGGGACGACATCTTTGATGATGATCGTCGCAATGTCCTGCTGGATGTGATAGAAGTCAACTCTGAGTTTTTCATCCGGTTCGGATGCAAAGGTTGCGGCCCATTCGTGGATATGGGCATCGGCTGTAGATGGCATTCGAAGTCTTTACTGATCCATTCTGAACTCCAGCATGTCATGGATGACGTAGAATCCATCCCTCGTACTTGTTACTGGTTGCTGGACGCAGCAGAAGTCAGTTTTATGGCCGAAACACGGCGCACCCTTCCTTTGTTTTTTCTGCCTGATGTTGCCAACCATACGGACGAAGCCTACGAGAGCAGCATCCAGAAAACTCTTGATGGGGGCGTAGTCTTTCTTCTCCGTGTTTTTGGACGAGTCCAAATACAGAGCGTGGGAGATTTCCGGGTACAGAACGATAAGGACGGAGCGTGACTCGCTGCGCAAAATAAATATACCTCAAATTAGCCTCCGTGCAAAGCAATTATTGAAATGTACGAAAGGATGTGTTTTAGTGCCTAGCGAATGAGTTACAAGGGATGATAAGGCAGGAGAATCGTTTCTTTCTCCTTATTCGCGAGCGTGAAGTCTTCAATGTACTTCGTCGCAGCATCATGTTCCGCTTTGCTGGCCTTCAAGAAGCCCTCAAACATGTAGTAGGGGTCCCCTACCGTGATTTTCGATATTTGCTCTTTCCTGATGACGTGGTTTAGATGGAGCGCATAAAGACGGACGAACGTAAAATCGAGCCGCCTCATGTGATACATCTCAAAGATGTAATCAAACTGCAGGAAGAACATGTCCGCGGGCCATGCGTCAACGTAGCCCATGCCACTCGACACCACAACCGCGTAAAGCGGGTATCCTGGATCCTTTGAGAGGAGAAGGCTCTTCTCTGTTAACAACACATGGTCATGCAGTCTCCTGAGATCCCCAGTTATGGCCTTGAGCGCATCCTGCGATACCATCGGCACGCCCGCGACATGGAGAAGTGGCACATTTCGGATCGGTACCCTATCCGTTGGCTGGTTGCTAGAAGCAGCTTTGGTAGTAGGGTCTTTCTTTGGCCTCTTCCTATGCTTCTTCCCGGGCACAGGTACTGAGCCTACCATGCCCTCCTTGACCGCCGTCCCCACTGTGGTCGGGCTCAGCATTACACGATCTCGGCTTGTTGATCCTGGGTTGAGGCATCTGGAGGCGTGTCCTGGGAGGATTGCATGAACAGAGACTTCTTTCACACAACCCGAGGATGTTCCTCCTCCGGTACATTAGGCATCTAAGCATTCTGATCATCATGCTCACGGTCATAACCTGAGTCATATTGTTGACTCATGAATCCTCCGTCGTCATAGGCAGTATTGATGTACTGGTTAGGGTCAGCCACCGGAACGCTTGGACCCCCTTCTTCACGTTCGTTCTGACCCAGCAAGATAGACGGTGGTAATTGGATAGGTGGAGTGGTCATTCCTTGCATCGGCCTCTGCATGAATAGTGTTGCCGTTGGTGTGTTCCCGACCGCCTCCACATGAAAAAGTTTTTTCAGCCACAGCATTGGCCAATTCTTGCATTGTCCCAGCAATGCCGGGCTCTCGTCATCCTCTCTCCCGGTTCGAAGCGGAGGAGTCAGACTCTCGTGGTCCGTTACTATACTAGCCACGTAAAACCAGAACGCGTGACTGGGCATCGGCCGTCCGTGGAACAAGCGATCTAACGGTTTCATTATTGAACCCTTTGCCACATCCACCAACTGGCCGTTGATTGGGTATAGGAGGGTGCATGGAGTTTCGTCAGCCTGGGAAGACATGTGCGGCATCAAAGATCTGAAAGGCAAAGGAAAGAAAGATTAAATATGTTGATGAGCATGCGACGTGTAATTACCATGAGGGCATTGAGCTCATCTAGTGTCGACGCCCCGCCGAGCATGCCAGAGACGGAGGAGGGGCTGCTACGTTGGCTGAGCTGCTCCCGACGAAGCTGGGAAGGGGGATCGGTTGGCCTGGATTTTCATTCATATACTTCATGATCATCGGAACCATGGTAGACCACTGAGATGCAAATGCGTGTTCAGCCGCTGCTTTGGATGCCTCGACTGCCGCAGCTTTGGTCTCTTCTTTGGCTACACTTGTGGCTGCCTCGACCGCCTGCGCGACATGCTCCTTGACATGCTTCGCGACTTCCTCCTAGATAGACACTTGGCTTACCTTCCTTCTCTGCCTTTGCGTCTCCTTGTCTTCCCGGTAGTAGTGCATCCACGTGGTGCCGTCTCCTTGGTGAACTTTTTCATTGATTTTCTGTTTACAAAAGCCATGTTCGAATCTTTTAACGGATCGACATTGGCACTCCAGCCGGGGAAACTGTATCTAGCGTGCAACCTGGGTAGGAGGAGATCCGCCAAAGGTCCTTTGCTATCTTTCTTTAGGTTCGTCTCGTTGATATTGACAGTGTCTCGTAGGATGCATGCTAGTTTATTGCCATAGCCCGCTGACACATCCCTACACTATAAAAAAAGACACTTCCGTGACATTTTGGCCCGAACGAAAACTTTTTTTGTCATGGATGTGACACTTCCATGACGATAATTGTGACAAAAACACGTATCATCAGAGATGTGGTGGGCTCCTACTTCTATGACAAAAAATGATGACGGAAAATGTGCTTTTCGTCCTGGGCGGGCCGGAGGCGGACCTGCATGACATTCTTTGGGAGCATGTGCGATCTCTTTGCTAAATGAACCCGAGCGAGCCGTTCCCTTACTGAACCCGAGCGATCGATCGATCCCTCGCACTACATATTGAACACGAGCGATTGATCCCTCGCACTACGTACTGAACACGAGCGATCCCTTCGCTGCTAACTGAATACGATTGATCTCTTCGCAGCTATAACTGAACCCGAGCGATCGTTCCCTTCATGGCTTACTGAACCCAATCGATCGATCGATGCGTTGCATCGAGCCCCCGTGTGAGACATGAGTTGAGTTAGCCGGTTGGGTTGCTTCTCGATAAACAGTGCCCGTTGCTGCCGCGTGCTCGATACATGTAGTAGATCGAGTCGAGACTTGCATCGATTGAGCCCCTTGCACGAGACGTGGTGAGTTGACCTAGCCGGTTGGTTGGCTGTGGATGAATAGTTCCCGTTGCTGCCGCCCGCTCGTACGCCCCGCCCCAGCTGGTGGGGGTTGGATGACCAGGACCCCCGGCCGTATAGGCGGTTGGCGCTGGATGAATGGGACCGAGAGGAGGCCATGCCGCGGTATGCCACACCCCAGCAGCCAGTTGCGGGTGGATGAACAGGACCCCGTCGAGGCCGTAGGCAGTTGGCGGTGGATGAACAATAGCCCGTGGAGCCTGGAGGAAGTCGACGGTGGATGAACAGTAGCCCGTGGAGTCCCGTTTTGCGGTACGCCAGACCCCTCCCGATGAACAGGACCCTGTTTCGACCGTAGGCGGTTGAACACAAATCCGTTTCCTCCGTTTTGCGATACGCCAGACCCCTCCCATTGAACAGGACCCCGTTTTGACCGTACGCAGTTGAAGAGAACTCCGTTTCCTCCGTTTTGTGGTACGCCAGACCCCTCCCGATGAACAGGGCCCCGTTTCGACCGTAGGCAGTTGAAGAGAACTCCGTTTCTTTCGTTTTGCGGTACACCACACCCCCAGCCGGTGTGGGGGGTCGAAGAACAGGACCCTGTTTCGGCTGTTCCGTCCAAGACGGATAGCTCCCGATAAACAGGACGCATTTCGACCCAATCGGTTGCCGCCCGATGAACATGACGATGTTTCTCCGTTCCGACCCACCTGGTTGGCTGCCGATTAATAGGACGCCGTTGCTGCCATCCGTTGCCTCTGCCACGTTGCCTCTCCATGTACTCTAGCCCTGGCCGTATGCGCGAGTACGCGTTCGAGACCCCGCCCGTATGTACGAGTACATGGTCGTCTTTTTTGCAGCGTGGCTGTACGTACGTGTACATGATTTAGACGGGACTGCGTGACATGCTACGTCGGGGGCTCTACTACGACACGTGCCGCTCCATACTCGGCCACCGTTCATCGTTGTAGAGACCGACCAATATGTATGTACTTGTTTTGCGACCATACAGATAACGCTACGTACGCTTCGACCTGGTGGGTCCCAACCGTCAGGAGTAGGAATCATTTTTTTTGCGCGTAATAAGGAGGCACTTCCTTGCGTGCGAAGATGTAGCTGGTGGGTCCCAGCTGTCAGGGGGAGGAATCGTTTTTTTCGCGTAATAAGGAGGCACTTCCTTGCGTGCGAAGATGTAACTGGTGGGTCCCAGCTATCGGGGGGACGAATCATTTTTTTGCGCGTAATAATGATGAACTTCGTTGCGTGCGAAGATGTAGCTGTTGGGTCCCAGTTGTCTGGGGAAGGATTCATTTTTTTTGCACGTAAAAAGGAGGCACTTGCTTGCGTGCGACCATATAGCTGGTGGGTCCCAGCTGTCAGCCTTTCCACGTACAGTCCTCTTTCATGGGCTGTCGTTGGTTTACCACATTGACCACGCCGCGCCGAGAGCACCAAGCCGGTGGATGACGTCGAGGCCTAGGAAGGGAATCACCCGGAGCCGGGGAAGATGCGGCAGTGGATGCCCACGCGGAGGGGAGTACGAGGGTTGACTGGTTCGGTTGTGGTGTGAGGCTGCTGTCGCTGGAGAATAACAGGAGGTGAGGGTGAGTAAAGGGATGGTCTGACCAGCGGTGGGAGTAGGGTGGGGCGGTGAGGCCTGCGCGGCAGCACAGCCGGCCATGGAAGGCGGGAGCAGGCGGTCCCGTCGGCGCTGGTTTGGGCGGCTGAAGCAACAAGATCAGAGATTGAAGAAGCACGACGGCCGTTGGATGGACATCCAACGGCCATATCTGCTAGAATCGTGTGTTGACTATAAGCTGACAAAGCCTTGCGTACGCGTCAACTTAGTAGGCACACAAGTCAGCATCACATCTGTGGCGGGCAGCATGCAACCCATTTGCTATTATTTTAAAATTTACAGACCATTTGCTAATTATTATGGAATTATTGCAGCCCATTTTTTTTTATTTTCTGCCCATTTTCTGGCAAGGACAGGGTTAAAAAATTCAACGATATTTCATTGAAATTTCAGAACTATTTTTAATCCTGAAATTTCGAGCCCGATAAAATCTAATTTTAAGATATATTTAAATTATGTTAAAATCCAATGAAATATGAAATCTGAAAAAACGAAAGAAAATCCGAAATTGGACACTGTAAGTGAATCTAGTGCCACCCCTTTGTTGGTTTTCGAATATTGACGACAGACCTGGTTGAGGGACTAATGTGTTTGTGAGATTCCAACGTATCTAACGTATCTATAATTTTTTACTGTTTCATGCTATTATATTATCAATCTTGTATGTTTTATATGCCATTTTATATCTTTTTTGGGGAACTAACCTATTAACTCAGTGTCCAGTGCCAGTTCCTGTTTTCTGCTTGTTTTTGGTTTTCTAGAAAATCAATACCAAACGAAGTCCAAACACGATGAAACTTTTTGACGATTTTTTCAGGACAAAAAGATACACAGGAAGCTTTGGGAGGAGGCCAAAAGACGTACAAGGGAGGACAAGGCAGGGGGGCGCGTAGATACGTCTCCAACGTATCTATAATTTTTATGTTTCATGCTATTATATTATCAATCTTGTATGCTTTATATGCCATTTTATATCTTTTTTGGAACTAACCTATTAACTCAGTGTCAGTGCCAATTCCTGTTTTTTGCCTATTTTTGTTTCGCAGAAAAACCATACCAATAGAAGTCTAAACACGATGAAACTTTACGGTGATTTTTGATTGACTAGAGGAGACCCTAGAAGTTTCGGGGGAAGGCCAGAAGACCTGCAGGTGGGCCACAAGCTCAAGGGGCGCGCCCCCAGGGTGGCGCACCACCTGAGCTTGTGGGACCCACAGGCCTCCGTTTGACCTAATTCCAGCGCTATAAATTCCCTAAATTCCAGAAAGCCCCAGAGCGAAACCCAAAACAATTTTATCGCCACTGCAAGCCTTTGTTCTACCGCGATCCCATCTGGAGGCCCCCGCCGGTACTCTGCCGGAGGGGGAATCGATCACGGAGGCCATCTTCATTAACCTTGCTGCCTCCATCATGATGTGTGAGTAGTTCCCACAGGACCTACGGGTACATAGCAGTAGCTAGAGGGCTCTCTCTCTTTTTGATCTTCAATACAATGATCTCTTCGGAGATCTATTCGAGGTAATTCTTGCGTTGTGTTTGTTGGGATCTCATGAATTGTGGGTTTATGATCAGGTTATTCATTGGAAGTAATTGAATCTTTTCTGAGATTTATTATGTGTGATTTTATAGCCTTGTATTTCTCTCCGATCTATCTATCTCTTTTGGCCAGATTGATTTACCTTCAGTGGGAGAGGTGCTTGGTAGTAGGTTCAATCTTGCGTGTCCTTACTCTATGACAGGAGGAGTTGCAAGGCACGTATTTTTATTCTTGCTATGTACTAAGGGTAAAACGATGGGGCTCGAACATATTATTTGGTCTTCAAGCATTACTCTGTTTGTTATGAACTTAATACCTTAAGATGCATGCTGGATAGCGGTCGAGGGGTGGAGTAATAGTAGTAGACGCAGATGGATGTTGGTCTACTTGTCTCGGACATAATGCCTGTATATTGATCATGCCATGAAGAACCATCATAACTATGCGCTATTCTATCAATTGCCCAACAGTAATTTATTTACCCACCATACTATGCTCATGAGAGAGATGCCTCTAGTAGTGAAATGTAGGGGCCCCAGGTCCGTTCACTTTATATTTACTAAAATCCTAAAAATACTTGTTGGAATTTATTTACTTTTCTTTTCCTTTTTATTTTATCTATCTACCACTATCAGATTTAATCCCTGGAATTAATAACGAGTACAAGGGGATTGACAACCCTCTTGCCCGTGTTGGGTGCAAGTATTTGTTTTGTGTGTGTGCAGGTACTGCTTACATTTGTTTGTTCGGTGTCTCCTACTGGTTTGATAAACCTTGGTTCTTAGCTAAGGGAAATACTATCTGCTACTATACTACATCACCCTTCCTCTTCGGGGAAATCCCAATGCCTATCATAAGTAGCAGCTCGCCCCTGGGGGTAGGCCACGTCCTGGTGCCTTGTGCCCCCCCTGTTGCTCCATTTGACCTAATTCCATCGCTATTAATTCCCACATATCCAGAAACCCGCAGGGGAGCTCCCGAAACAATTCTACCGCCACCGCAAGCCTCTGTTCTTCCGCGATCCCATCTAGAGGCCTTTTCCGGTATTTTGCCGGAGGGGGAATCCATCACGGAGGCCATCTTCATCAACCCTGCTGCCTCCATGATGCTGTGTGAGTAGTTCCCACAGGACCCACGGGTTCATAGCAGTAGCTAGATGGCTCTCTCTCTCTCTCTCTTTTGATCTTCAATACAATGATCTCATCTGAGATCAATCCGATGTAAACTTTTGCGGTGTGTTTGTTGGGATCTGATGAATTGTGGGTTTATGATCAGATTATTTATTGAAAGTATTTGAGTCTTTTCTGAGATTTGTCTATGTGTGATTTTATAGCCTTGTATTTCTCTCCGATCTATCTATCTCTTTTGGCCAATTAGATTGATTTATCTTCAGTGGGAGAGGTGCTTGGTAGTAGCTTCAATCTTGCGGTGTCTTTATCTATGACAGGAGGAGTTGCAAGGCAAGTATTTGTATTGTTACTACTAAGGGTAAAATGACGGGGTTCGAACATATTATTTGAACTTACTTTGTCTACATTATGTCATCATGCTTCAAGCATTACTCTGTTTATTATGAACTTAATACTTTGATATGCATACTGGATAGTGATCTTGGGGTGGAGTAATAGTAGTAGATGCAGATGGATGTAGGTCTACTTGTCTCGGACGTAATGCCTATATATTGATCATGCCATGAAGAATCATCATCACTATGTGCTATTCTATCAATTGCCCAACAGTAATTTGTTTAACCACCGTTGCTATGCTCATGTGAGAGATGCCCCTAGTGAACGCTATGGCCCCAAGGGTCCATTCACTTTATATTAACTAAAACCCTAAAAATATTTGCTGAAATTTATTTACTTTTACTTCTCTTTTTAATTTATCTATCTACCACTATCAAATTTAAGTTTTGCAATTAACAAGTACAAGGGGATTGACAACCCTCTTGCCCGCATTGGCTGCAAGTATTTTCTTTTTGTGTGTGCAGGTACTTCTTACATTTGTTTGTGTGGTGTCTACTACTGGTTCGATAACGTTGGTTCTTAACTGAGGGAAATACTATCTGCTACTATACTACATCACCCTTCGTCTTCGGGGAAATCCCAATGCCTATCACAAGTAGCAGAAGAATTTCTGGCGCCGTTGCCGGGGAGGCTTCACCAAACAATTACAGGTTCATTCGCACACATTTATCATTTACTTGTTCTACTTTCTTTTGCAATTTGCCTTTTATTTGCCTTCTTTTTTTCATCTCCCTCCACTTCTCTAAAAAAAATAAACATACCAAAAATATCTTGTGTACTTTCTTTGCTTGTTACTATGGCAAAGCTCTTCACCCGAAGTTCCCCTTCCTCCATACCTTGGAGAGGGCTCTGATATCTTGAATTTTAAACAATTGAGTGATGAATCCTTAAAAGAAGCTTGGGATAGACTTCTAGAAATGCAAGCTTGGGCTACTCATAAATGCCATGTTAAAATATTACTCAAAAGCTTTTATGTTGGTTTGTCCCTCCGTAATAGACATGTGCTGGATTTAATATTTGAGGGAGATTTTATTGGAAACAATGCTTTTGACTCTTATGAGAGGATGAAGTATTTGCTAGGATAACCCAAAATAGAAACTATTGAACCGACCATTCTAGTGAGCTATTGACAAACTGAATTGATAAAGGACACTAAAGCTAGTATGGATGCACATCTAAAGGGGTTGTACAAGATTTTTACTAGATTAAATGGAAATATAGTCATACAAAATAGGAAGTATGATGCCTTGATTTTCTTTTTGAGAATTTCCATATTCTAAAAGCTGAAATAGAAACCGTTAAGGGAAAACTTGATCATTTAGTCCATCTAATTAAGGAGTGCAAAGAAATTAAGTTGGAAACATGCAAAATTGGAAATAACTCTGAACCAATTGGGAAAGGAGTGTTTGGTATTTCCTCCAAAGATGATAATACTTGAAACTATGCATTATGCCTAGCTAGGGGCATTAAACAATAGCGCTTGTTGGGAGGCAACCCAATAGTTATCTTTATTGCTTTCTTTTTATTTTGTTGAGTCAACATGATTATTGCTACTGTAACGATTGTGTTTGTATCTTTTCTTTTGAGTTTTGTGCCAAGTAAAGCCTTTAGGATGATTTCGATGATAGTTAATTTGATCCTGTATAGAAACAGAAAATTTTGCGCCTAGTATTTGAATTATCTTTATTACTGGAACATGATCAATTGCTGAATTTTTTACACAGTATTGGGTTACAAATTTTTTATGTTGTCCTAATTTTTTAGAATTTTTGGACTTAGAGAAGTATGGATAAAACTTCTGTCATTACATACTGTTCTGTTTTAGACAGATTCTATTTTTATTGCATAGTGTGCTTGTTTTGATGATGCTATGGATTATATCGGGGGGTATAAGTCATGGAGAAGTTAGAATACAGTAGGTATTATGCAAGAATAATTATGAATCTATTTATAACAGTACCCAAAGGGGATGATTATTTTATTATACTAATGGATCTCACGAGGTTTTGTTGAGTTTTGTGTGATTGAAGTTTTTAAGTTCTGGGAGCGATGACGATGGATGAAAGAATAAGCAGCGGAAAGACCCTAAGCTTGGGGATTCCCAAGGCACCCCAAGGTAATATTCAAGGAATATCCAAGCATTTAAGCTTGGGGATGCCCCGGAAGGCATCACCTCTTTCATCTCCAATCAATCGGTAATATTACTCGGAGCTATATTTTTATTCATCACATGGTATGTGTTTTGCTTGGAGCATCATGTGTAATAGTTTTCTTTTGTTTGCTTATTTCAACAATCATTTATTACTAGTCACACCAATTATTAGAGACACACATTCATCTCAATTTATTAGAATGCTCATTATGCTTCACTTATATCTTTTAAGTTAAGGCAGTTTGCTCATGAGCTTCACTTATATCCTTAGAGAACGGCGGTACTTATATTGTTAGAATGATCAACGATATTGAAGTTATAATATGGAAGTTTACTAGTTAATAAACATTAGTTAGTAAAAATATCGGTGTTAAGGTTTGTGATTTCAACCTCATTAAAGTGTCGGTTGTGGCATAGCCAAGAAGTTGGAGCATAATTTATCCTTGATTGATATCCTTTGTGTTGTCCGGATCGGGGGTGCGCGATCGTTAACTCCTACCAACTTCCTCCCTAGGGCCATGCGAGTATTCTTTACTTCGAGGGCTAATAAACTTTCACAATAAGTATTTGAGTTCTTTATGACTAATGTGAGTTTGTGGACTATAAGCACTTCTACCTATCCATATTTTGCTAGCCTCTTCGATACCGTGCATTGCCCGTTGTCACCTCGAGACTTGGTGCAAACTTCGCCGGTGCATCCAAGTCCCGTGATATGATACGCTCTATCACACATAAGCCTTATTATATACTTCCTCAAAACAGCCACCATACCTACCTATCGTGGCATTTTCATTGCCATTCCGAGATATATTGCGATGCAACTTCCATCATTACTATTCACATGTCTTGAGCATTCATTGACATTTTGCTTTGCATGATCATATAGAGCTGACATGATATTTGTGGCGTAGCCACTGTTCATCATTGTTATACATGTTATGCTAGATCATTGCACATCCTGGTACACTGCCAGAGTCATTCATATGTAGTCATATCATTCAGTTTATCGAGTTATAAGTAAATAGAAGTGTGATGATCATCATTATTAGAGCATTGTCCCAGTGAGGAAAAGAATGATGGGGACTGATGAGTCCTCAAAAAAGTGGGGATGAGGTTCATGATATTGTTCTAAAAAATGAGAGAAAAAAAATAAAAGAAAAAGAGAAAAGGGGCAATGTTACTATACTTTACGACACTTGTGCTTCAAAGTAGCACCATGTTCTTCATATAGAGAATCTCCATGATTTGTCACTTTCATATACTAGTGGGAATTTTTATGTTATAGAACTTGACTTGCATATTCCGATGACCAGATTCCTCAAATGTTCGAGGTTTTCATATATTAGTCAAAAAATAATGAACATTTTATATTATATTTTAGTCTTTATTATTATTAGTATTTTTATCATTTTGGGTCTTTTATTTCTTTACTACCTGTTATCATTTTGAGTTTATTATTATTTTGATTCTTTTATTATATTGAGTTTTTTTATTACTTGTAGTCTTTTTTTATTTGGGCTGTAGTTAGCTATGGCGTCGCGTTTTAGGCTCACGCCAGCACTAGCCCACCTCAGTTAACTCCCCCTCCTCAGTAAAAGACTTAGTCGTCGCCCACATTTCACCCACACACACACACTCCCCCTCAACCAGCCGCCGCCACCACCTCCAGACCTCGCCGCCCGTCGCCACACCGCCGGCAGGAAGGTTCGATCCTCTCCTTCCCCTCCCATCGCACATCTCCTTCCTCTCCACTCGCACCTCCTCCATCCGCGGACGCCACGGAATCCATGAGATTCATGTATAAGTTGATTTGTGTACAATTTAAGTAGTGTTCAATCAACATTTCTAGTGATGTAGAATCCAAAGTTAGTTCCATGGATTGCTTTGTGTAGAAATTTTAGTCGTGTAGAATCCGATTGCTATTGTGCAGAATCTGATTTTAATAGTGTATTTAGTGTAGAAATTTTTGAGTGTCTAGAATATAAATGATTCAAGTTCAAATTTGGTAATGTAGTCTGGAATGTTTGGAATAAATAAGATGAACTCCTATAAATTAGATTGGCGGTGTAGAATTTGTTTATTTGTGTCTCCCTCCGTGAATTTTGTTTATTTGTGTATACAATTAGTAGTGTACAATTAGATTTAGCATTTTAGTATCCAATTATGTTTATTAGAAATTGATTGATTAGTGTAGAAACCAATTTTACTTGGTGTTGATTTAGTAGTCTAGAATCCGATTATACTTAGTGTTCAATATGTTTTGTGTAGAATGACGCAACCACCACCATGTCGAGTGTGCAAGTCAAGGTGCGCTAGCAGCCTTGCAACTGGCACGCTGTTCGGCATCTACTTCCAGCCGAGTTTTGTTCCTGCAGCGGTAACAAATTATATGAACCTTCTAACAGTTATTTCTTTTATTTTTGTTGCTATTTCCATTAATGCATTGTGTGTGTGTTTTTTGTTTTTTCTTACACAGATCGTCCCATGCAATGTGACATTGGAATTCAATGAGCTGACCGGAGACACTATGATCTTCGACGCTTCTGGGGGCCGTACACTACGGAGGTCGAGAAGGGACGAAAGATGTCACAGATTGGAGGAGATGAATGGGATCGTTTCATCGCGCACATGAGTCTCACTGGGGGTGAATTGATCAGCTTCTCCTTCAGAGGACGAAGATCCAGGCTGGTTGTTATCTATGTCAACACAGAGGAAGATGATGAGGACCCACTTGATGAAGCCCTCTATGCCCAAGGATTGAGGCTGAATGAGAACGAAACGGATAACCTTTGCGAAAAACTTCCGCCACGTGATGCCTACGTCGGGATGCCATTCGTGACCCGTCTGATAAGGACAAATGTTATCCGCCATGTCATGATATGTTACTTTAGTGTAGTAATTTTTATGATATGCTTAGTGTAGAATTTGATGATATGCTTAGTGTAGAATCCGATGATATGCTTAGTGTGGAATTTGATGACATGCTTAGTGTGAAATTTGATGATATGCTTAGTGTGGAATTTGATGATATGCTTTGCGTAGAATTTGATGACATGCTTATATTAGTGTTGAATCCGATGATATGCTTAGTGTAGTAATTTGATGATATGCATGCTTGCTTTGTGTAGTAATTTGTTGATATATTTATATTAGTGTAGAATCCGATGATATATGTGAATTGAAGTGTACGCCTTTTTAATAATTGCGTATGCATGACATGCTCATTTATCATAGATGTCTTTTGTTCAGAAATTGCCTAGGCACTACTGGAATCTGGCATTTTGCCATCTGTCCCCTCTTTGCGTCTACCAGCTGATGGCAAAGAGGCACTTTGCTGTCTGCTTTGGCAAAGCAGACGGCAAAGAACTAGCTGATGGCAAATAGAGTCTTTGCCGCCAGCTGACGGCAAAGAGCATGGTGGGCCCCCGTGGCACGGCGTTGGCCTGGGCACCTTCTTTGCTGTCTGCCACCTCTTTGCTGTCTGCTAGTAGACGGCAAAGAAGGGTCAGGCAGACGGCAAAGAGGTGAGGGTGGGGCCCACAGGGTCATGGCGCTGGCCAGCTAACGGTCAACTTCTGTGCCGTCTGCTGGCGGACGGCAAATAACTAATTGCCATCTGCCAGCAGACGGCAAAGAGGGTGTGACCTTAACGGGCCCGAAACCTCTCTCTCTCTCTCTCTCACTCCCCTGCGCCTCTCTCTCTCTCTCATCCACCGCCGACCACCCCGTCACCGTCGCTCCCCGTCGCCGCTCGCCGCCCCGCCCCGTCGCCGCCCCTCCCCGTCGCCGCTCGCAGCCGCAGTCGCCCTCACGTTGCGCTCGCGCACCGTCGCACCCCCTAAGCCCGGCCGGCCGGCCCGTCGCCGGCTGCCCCCGCGGCGGCGGCCAGCGGGCGCCCCCTGCCCCCCTCTTGTGAGCTTCCCCTCTTCTTTTTTTTAGTTTTTTTTCTGTTTTTGCAAATAGATGCTTAGTTTTCTATTTTTAGATGTTTAGATGTTTTGCAAATAGTTGTTTACATGTTTAGGTAAACAGAAAAAAAATATTTAGACATTTACGTAGAAAAAAACCTAGAAGAAAAAAAAGAAGAAAAGAAGAAGGAAAAAAAAGGAAAAAGAAAAAAGGAAAAGAAGAAAAAATAAGAAGAAGAAGAAGAAGAAGAAGAAGAAGAAGAAGAAGAAGAAGAAGAAGAAGAAGAAGAAGAAGAGGGGAGGAGGAGAGAAAAAAAACAAGAAGAAGAAGAAGAAAAAAAAAGAGGGAGAGGAGGAGAAGAAGGAAGAAGAGGAGGAGAAGAAGAAGAGGAAAAAGGAAAGGAAGAAGAAGAGGAGGAGGAGGAGGAGAAGAAAAAAGAAGAAGAAGAAGAAGAAACAAGAGGAGAGGAGGAGAAGAAGAAGAGGAAAAAGGAAAGGAAGAAGAAGAAGAAGAAGAAGGAAAAAAAAGAAGAAAAGGAAGAAAAGGAAGATGAGGAAGAAGAAGAAAAGGAAAAAGAGGGAAAAAAAGAAGAAGAGGAAGAAGACGAAAACGACACCACGACCCCGACCCGACACCCCGACCCCGACACGACACGCCGACACCCCGACAGCCCGACACGACACCCCGATACCACGACACCCTGACCCGACACGCCGACACCACGACACCTCGACACCACAACACCCAGACACGACACCCCCGACACCCCCGACCCCCGACACCTCTTCGGCCTCCTGTTGACCGAAAAGGTGCTCTTGGGCCTTCCAGAGGCCGACGGGGTCATATATTTGTGAATTATGAGTTAGGTCATATATTTTTTGATTTTGTTATGAAAAACATCATATATATTTGTGTTGATTGGGTGGATTTAAATGTGCAGTTGTTTCATCGCTGCGAGGGTCTGGTGTTCGACGACCTCACCATGCGTTCGACGAGCTCCACCCCTGCGTTCGTGGGTGAGCACAAATGACATCTCCTCCTCCCCCCTTCATTTCCTCTGTTCCGGTCTTCGTGCCGATGAAACTTGCTAGCTATAGGTGTCAATCATCAGTATGCGTGACCACCATGCGTCTCCCGTTCGAAAGGGTTACATCTATAAATATGCATGCATTTGCATATTTATAACCGTGATTCTTTCGAATTGTCCAACGTTATCCATGGACAGCCCGAGTATGTGTAGATTGGGTTCATTTTCCCATATGCTCTGCTCCGGATCCGATGCAGAATTTTGTCAGTGCCTCCCTATTGTTCTCCGGGTACACATCCTCTCTGCTTATTGCCGAGACGTGTATCAGGAGAACAGCGGGGAGGTGCTGCCAAAATTTTGCGTCGGATGCGGAGCAGAGCATGGGAAAACGAACCCAATCTACACATACTCGGATGGGATTAGGACCTATCTTTACCTATTAGCGTCTAGGTTGCATGGACATAATAAAACTGACAAACTCCATTAACTGATGAACCTGGTTTGCTGAATTATGTATATATTTCTTGTGTGTCCATTAGCTAGGCAAGATGAGTGATCGTGCGTGGATGTACACCGGCCACACTAGTCAGGAAAAAATGACCACTGAATGGTTCACAAAAACCAAGGAGTTTGTGACAGCCGCATTTGCAAATGGCCAGAGGAAAAACTGGTGCCCCTGTGTCCGGTGCGACAATAGGTACAAGAGGACAGAGGATGAAATGGGTAAACACCTGCAGAAGAGTGGTTTTACGCCCGGTTATACGGTGTGGACATTTCATGGTGAGTCTGCCCAACGTGCCAGAGCTGAGGTGGTTCGTCGTCGCACCGACGAGCATGGTACCGGGATGGAAGACATGGTGCAAGACTTTCATGATGCTCGGGATTCGGACGAGGAGATGGAGGAATCTGCAAAGGCTTTCAATGAAATGTTGGAGTCTTCAAAACATCCTCTCCACGAGCACACTGAGCTTTGTCAGCTAGATGCCATCTCACAAGTAATGGCTCTGAAGGATCAAGTCAACTTGGGCAGAGAATGCTACGACGCGATGATGAAAGTATTTGGACGCTTTCTACCCAAAGGCCATGTAATGTCTGCAAACCTGTACCAGTCGGACAAAATCCTCCATGCACTTAAGATGCCCTATGAGAAGATACATGCCTGTGACAAAGGATGTGCCTTATTTAGGCTTGAGTATGCGAACTTGAACTATTGTCACATTTGCAAGTCTTCCAGGTATGTTCTGGTAGACAACGGTATGGGTGAGAAGACGCAGACCAAAATCCCCATTAATGTTCTTCGGTATACGCCAATCGTACCAACACTTCAACGTCTTTTCATGGTCGAAGAGATGGCCAGACAGATGACATGGCACAAAATGGGGAAAAGAACCGAACTAGATGCAGATGGGAATTAGATGATGGTACACACATCGGATGCTTTTGCGTGGAAGAAGTTTGATGAATTACATGGGGATAAAGCGGCAGATCCATGGCATCCTCGAGTCGCCATCAGCACGGATGGGTTCAATGTGTTTGGTCTGACGGCAACCCAATATAGTTGTTGGCATGTATTTGTCATTCCACTCAATCTCCCCCCCCCCCCCGGACAGATTATGCAAAGAAAGAACATTTTCCTGACGTTGATAATTCCAGGGACCAACTATCCGGGGAAGAATATGAATGTGTACATGTAGCCGCTTAAGGATGAATTACAAGAAGCTTGGGATAATGGGTTCAAGACATACGACGCCGCTAGCAAAAAGAACTTCATAATGCGTGTCTGGTACATGTACTCGATGCATGACTTGCCGGCATATGCACTATTCGTTGGCTGGTCTGTGCACGGAAGGTTCCCATGCCCCACATGCAAGGCAGCTCTTGAGTTTCGTTGGCTGCAGGCCGGTCGCAAGTATACTTGCTTCGACTTGCATAGACCGTTCCTGGATCCTCGCCATAAGTTCAGGAAAGACAAGAAGAAGTTCATCAAAGGTAGAGTTGTCAAAAACTCTACACCACCTGCGTTGACAGGCCAAGAGACCCTAGATCAGTTAAACGCTCTCGAGCCAGATCCAGAGTGTCAAGGGTATTTCAAGGGGTATAATAAGGAACACGCCTGGACTCACAAGACATGCTTGTGGGATCTACCTTACTTCAAAGACCACCTTTGCCCACACAACATCGACATGATGCACACTGAAAAGAATATCGCCGAGGCCCTTTTTGGTACATTGTTCAGCATAGAGGGGAAGTCAAAGGATAATCCTAAGGCTAGAGTCGATCAGTAGGTGCTATGTGATAGACCATTACAGAACATGCGACAACCGAAAGGAAAGAAGAACTGGACGAAGCCAAAGGCCTGCTTCAATCTTGGAAGGCCAGCTATGAGGGAAATTATCTTGTGGGTGAAAATGCAGTTGATGCTCCCCGATGGGTATGCAGCGAATCTAAAGAGGGGAGCGAGTCTTGAAAAATTGAAAATATTTGGTCTCAAGAGTCATGATTGGCACATATGGCTTGCGCGGGTAATGCCGGTGATGTTGCGTGGCTTTTTCCCTGAGGATGAATGGCTAGTACTGGTAGAGTTGAGCTATTTCTTCCATGTTCTTTGTACAAAAGAATTGTCGCCTCGCGTGATAGAAGAAATGGAAGAGTTGGCGCCGGAGTTGATCTGCAAGTTAGAGAAGATCTTTCCGCCGGGCTTCTTTAATCCAATGCACCATTTGATTTTGCATCTCCCGACCGAGGGAAGATTGGGGGGGCCTGTACAAAATCGTTGGTGCTACGCAACTGAGAGGATGCAGAAGACGCTTCGAGCAAAATGTAAAAATAAACGTAGAATTGAAGCATCGATGGCTTAGGCATTCATTACTGAGGAGGCGGCAAACTTCGTGACAGCACACTACGAAGCAAATAATCGTTATTTACATAATCCGAAGCCTCAATACAATGCTGGCGACCCTAAAAAGGGTGGATCCAACCTCAGCCTATTCAAAGGGAAGCTTGCACCAGCCGGTGCTTCTAATTCCTTATCGTTGGATGTCGAAGAATGGCAGACCATTTCGTTGTATATCTTCAACAACCTAACAGAAGTGCGGCCGTACATCGAGTAAGTTCTCGGTACATTGTTTAACAACTTCTAATTCCTTTGAACTGCTCTTATTCCCGGATATTTGATACAGTCGATACGTCGCCAAATTTTCGTATGGAGCGGTGATCCAAAAGGATTCCGTCGAAGAGTATGAGCTTCTGGCAAAGCATGGAGGCGGCTATCCCGGTTTCATCTCTTGGTTCAAACAAATGGTAATTTCCATTAGACCATTTAATTTCTTCATCTTATTTGCGGCTAATGCAACAATCCTTTCGTATTAAACTTGTAGGCTAATTCACAGTTTATGGATGCCGAATTGAGACAAGTCGCTAATGGTTTTCACTATAAGGTCCGTTCATTTGACAAATACGACATCAACGGGTATCGCTTTCGTACCTACGGCAAAGTGCTATCTATGGCCGACCGAAAGTCTACAAATTGTTGTGTCTCTGCTATCGGCGAAGGAGATACCGAGTATTATGGAAGAGTTGAAGCTATTTATGAACTTCTGTTCTATGGTGCAAACCCACCAAATGTCGTAGTCTTCAAATGTTATTGGTTCCAGCCGAAGGAGACTAGAAGGACTCATGAACATATAGGGCTAGTCGAAATCAAACAAAGCACCCAGTTGGATGTTCCCGATGTCTATATTACGGCTCAACAGGCAACCCAAGTTTTCTAACTACCGTGGGGCTCTCAAAGTGATCCAAATCTTAATGGTTGGGATGTCGTTTATGAATTGCCGCCACGTGTTGGACCACCTCCCCCCAATGAAGAGGATTATGAACCTCACATTAACCCAGACACATATGAAGGAGAATTCTTCCAAGAAACACGTGTTTCCAAAAAACATTTCAAGAACCGCTCTACTTCACCCCAGAACATTGAAGTAGACAGCGACAGTGAATCCGACTTCACCCCTGAGCCGGAACAAGAAGAGGTTACTGCTGCGGATGACCTGTCAATGCTTGACCGATTACGTAAAGGAGGCCTTCCACATGTTGATGCATTTATTGATGATGATGATGAGCACGTCATTACTGATAGTGATGATGATGATGCATTAATGATCCCGGAGCATATATAGACGATAAAGAGGGACCTGGAGGAGAGGACGGCTAGGATGTTGGAGGAGGAGAGGAACCGGAACGAAGCGTCTCACCGGGCCCTATACGAGCTCCTCGTGGTAAGTGTCTCCTGCATATTAGCCAAATCATGCATGTAATGTTCGTTTCATTACTAACTAATATGACTGACTCTTGAAAACCAAATGTGCAGTCCATGTGCTAGACCAACGGTCAGACCCCTCCGCCGATGCCCCAGATAGCTCCGGCGACCACGGTGAGTTTCATTTGAATGGTCATTAGTTACTAGTATTCACATTTGAGTTGCATCATGCTAACGAGACATTGCAAATGATCTTTGGTGCAGCGTGCCTCCCGACAAGCATCGACCGATCCTTCTCCGTCTACCACTGGTGCGACCGGTCCTTCACCTTCGTGATGACGGTAAGTTTTTCCAAGTGTTTTGCTTAACAAATGCATACTTAGCTTAAGAAATGACCTATTTAGCTCCAAAATGTCATATACTTAGCTTATTTTCCTCGAAAATTACATAATAACCTAACTTAGCTCCAAAATGACCTATTTCACCTAGGTTAGCTCTCAAATGACCTATACTTAGCTTCGTTTCCTCCAAAATGACATAATAAGCTTAGTTAACACAAAAATGGCATAACTACCTAGGCTAGCTCAATAATGACCTATACTTAGCTTAATTAGTTTATTTATGACATAATTAGCTTACTTAGCTTAATTAGTTCATTTATGACATAATTAGCTCCAAAGTATTTCACAACCAGTATCCATTGATGGAGCTTATACTAAGGATTGTGATGCAGTAATGCAGCGACACATGAGATTTACAGGAAGATTAAACGTTGCACCTACCTGAAATTCAGAAAGTTCGCTTCAGGTTCTATGGAGAAGGGGACGGCTTCTACTTCCAGAACTTCGAGCTTCATGAAGGGGATCACCACTTTCTGAATTTCAGGTAGGTGCAATGTTTAATCTTCCAGTAAATCTCATGTGTCGCTGCATTACTGCATCACAATCCTTGGTATAAGCTCCATCAATGGATACTGGTTGTGAAATACTTTGAAGTCGAGTTCATTTTGTGACAAAGATTGCTGATAAGGTAAGAACAGTGATTTTGGCCTACTTAGCTTAGCTAGTTCATTTATGACATAATTTGCTTACTTAGGTAAAAAAAATGGCATAATAACCTTGGCTTAGCTCCAAAATGTCATATACTTAGCTTATTTTCCTCGAAAATGACATACTAACCTTACTTAGCTCCAAAATGACCTATTTTACCTAGGATAGCTCTAAAATGACTTATACTTAGCAATTTTTCCTCCAAAATGACTTAATATGCTTAGTTAGATAAAAAATGGCATAACTACCTAAGATAGCTCTCAAATGACCAATACTTCGCTTAGTTAGTTCATTTATGATATAATTAGCTTACTTAGGTAAAAAAATGGCATAATAACCTTGGTTTAGCTCCAAAATGTCATATACTTAGCTTATTTTCCTCAAAAATTACATAATAACCTTACTTAGCTCCAAAATGACCTATTTACCTAGGTTAGCTCTAAAATGACCTACACTTAGCATTTTTTCCTCCAAAATGACTTAATATGCTTAGTTAGCTCAAAAATGGCATAATTACCTAGGTTACCTATGTTAGAAGAAGAAAAAGAAGAAGAAGAGGAGATACCTATGACATAATTAGCTTACCTATGTTCTTCTTCTTCTTCTTCTAGTCTTCTTCTTCTTCTTCTTCTTCTTCTTCTAGTCTTCTTTTTCTAACTTTCTTCTTTCCCATTTTGCAGATTTGCTTCAGGTCATGGAAGCTTGCGTTGATGGAGTCTACTCTTCTCCTTGTCCTTCCGTTTTGTTTTGATTTTGTAGGATGAACAATGTGAAACTTGCTACCCATATATGTATGTATGGATGAAACCATTGTATATGGACTTTTTGCTTAATTGTTGGATATGTTGGCTATATATATGTTGGATATGGACTTTTGATTTGGTATATATATGTGTTGGATGATCAAGTCCATATGGCAGGGATATGTATGCTTGCTGAAAGTATTTTGAAATGAATATATATATATATATATATATATATATATTGGAAATTGATTGAATTTAAGAAAAAACAGAATTAACAGGGGCAATACAGGCACTTTGCCGTCTGCCAGCAGATGGCAAAGAGCTTTGCCGTCTACCAACAGACGGCAAACATGCCACGTGGCAGCTACCTGTGCAACCTGGGGGCACCTGGGCTACCTGCCCAAGGATTGAGGCTGAATGAGGATGAAACGGACAACCTCTGGGAAAAACTTCCGGCACGTGATGCCTACGTCGGGATGCCATTCGTGACCCATCTGACAAGGACAATTGTTATCCGCCATGTCATGATATGTTACTTTAGTGTAGTAATTTTTATGATATGCTTAGTGTAGAATTTGATGATATGCTTCATCATCCGATGGGCCGGCCTTTTCCACGACCCCGCGACACACACGACACCTTGAGTAGAAACATGGAGGAAATAGAGTGGACATAGTGTCTCAGATCTAGGGCTTTCCGTCGCCGGAACCCACGACCGGAAGTCGCGCCATTCCCTCGCCGCGCAGTCCCAGAGACCTCGCCGGCGCACCCGACACCGCGGCGGCTGCCCTAGCTCGGGCCTCCATGCCGGCGGTAGATCCGACGCTGCATCGCTCGGGGGCAGGGGTCTGCGCCAAGGGCCGAGCCTCCTCATCGCCGCCATTTTCCTAGTGGTCGCAGTCTCCGGTGGTGCGGTCGTCGGCCGCGTCCATCAACAGTGAAAGAAGGGCCGATCGCTGGGGCTATCCACGTCAGATTGGAAACAGTGACAAGGAGAAAAAGAACAGCAGAAACAACGCAGCGGTGAATTCGTTAACTTCGCTATGAAGGAAACTCCCCATCGACTCCGCCACGTCCTCGACTCCTTGTCTCCACGCCTAGCCTCGATTCAGGAACGCCGCCGCCTCCCACTTCTCCTCCCCACTCACGCCAACTCTTTTCTCCTATCTCTCTCAGACCCACTCACGGCGGAGACTAGAGGGAGAAGGGTGGGCGCCGCCGCCGCTCCCTCTCTTCTTGAGCTTCGTGGCCCCCTCTCCCGTTCTCTCTCTCTCCGTCGCCGCCGGGTCCGTGCGCGCGGATGTTGGTGACGAGGATCAATGGGAGGACGCCGTCGCCACGGAGTCTCGCAGGTGTTGGGCTACGCTTGGTGCATCAGCTGCAATATAAAATTTTCCCTATGCGTAGAAGAACCAGGAACATGCTACGGGAGATGAATCACGGATCGTTACCACTAGACGCGCAGTGCGGTTCAGCGGAAGAAGAGTTAGGGCAGGGCGTCCGTGGGGTTCGTCTCCTCCTCGTCCGATCTCCCTCGAACAGGTTCGCCGGAGCGGCGCAAGCGCACCCCCTCTAACGGTATCCGCGCGTGCAGGAGGAACGTCGTACGGCGGACTGCTAGGTCCGATCACACAACCGGCGGCGAGTGGAGGTGGCTAGTTGCAACACATGCAAAGCCCTAATGACGGCGCCGAAGCGATTAACCCTAACCTTATGCCACACCTCCACTATATATAGGCATCCGTCTCGGGCTCAACTCTTGGGCCTCGCACGGATCCTAAAGCCCAAAGTCCACTCGGTCACGATCCAGTTCCAGCTCGGATCACATCCGACCAGTCTCCTCGGATCCGACCTCGCAGGTTCCTTCCGTTAAACGCGTGACCCCGTAGGTTCAAGAGCACATCCGACCTGCTCGATTGGTAGCGGCCTCTAGCAAGTCGTGCTGACCACCAAGTAGACAATGAAGCCGGTTGGCGAACCTGTACAACGTGTCACACTTCTGTTCCATTTGCCACCCGATATATGTTGTCGGGCTCAAGGCGACATGGTCATCCTTGTTGCAGCCCGACCTCTTTCTCGTTCCAGTGATGCCGACCACAAAACGGATTATCTCATAATCCTTGTCGCATGGCCATGCTTATCCTTGTCGGATCACACGAGGGGCCCAGAGTATATCCCTCCTGATCGGAGGGGCAAATCCCATCTTGCTCGACCATGTCTCGCAGCTTGGGTCTAGACAAGCCCGAAACCTACCTTTATAACTACACAGTTACGGAGTAGCATTTGGTCGGCCCAAAGCAGGTCTGTCACCATCCCGAGTACATGTGCCAGCTCAGGTCTTAGGACATAGAACGTATGTTGTACTAGAGACTCACAGATGACCTATCACTACGTCTCATAGTCGGATCTATCCGACTCGGACCTTATCTGGACTTGGAACCCACTATGCCGAATCCGGCCAGATCTTTCCGAGTCCATATTATCCGGCTAGCATCCAATGCTACATGGCCTGTGAGACCGAGCCATCCACTGTGTCATATGCTAGTCTAGTCAGCTGCGTGTCCACACAACCCTTTCGACTAGGGGCCATTTAGGACAATCATCACACAATGCATAGTCTCACAAACAAGTCACGTACTTGTTGATACACATCATTGATAATGTCCAAGGACTATCTTTATTGATAAACACATAGGAAATATCATCATACATGATTGCCTCTAGGGCATATCTCCAACAGCCGGATCCAGCTATGGCCGTCACCGCCACGGAGGTCAGAGGAGGAGGAAGGGGAGGCGCTTCTCCGGCTAGCTCCATGGCTCCCACGTCGCCATCGACCAGGCGTCCACCCTCCTTGACAGATCGATCGAGCGGACATCACCGAGCTCCCCGGCTCCCCCGTCTCCCTCTCGGCAAAGGGTGTCGAGTTCATCTTCATCCTACAGGTGGATCCAACAAGTTCGAGTAAGCGATGCTCCTGTTCTTCTCTTGGGTGGTGTTCTTGCTCTGCTTTTGGGCATTCTTGTTTCTCATTAAGTGTTGATGCAGAAGCTGGAGACACAGAAGAGGGGAGGCAGGCGGAGCAGTTGATGGAACAGCAAGAGGACAACATGGTATTTCAATCAGCATCTGCACTTCTCCTTTTTCTTGTTTGTTTAGGTGTTTGAAATCTCGATTCATCGGTTTGGATGTCAGTAACCCTCGAAACTCGTCTCTCAGTCCTTACTAGGAAATTCCAGTTTGGTTGTCTTATGATCTTTTAATCCTCTGAATTTTCTCTTTTGCCTGTTGGTTTAGTTGTACTGCATGCACTTGGCACCAAATCTTTTAGCTTGGTTGGTCACAACTGGTGTTTATCTTCTTAAGATCTAGCTAGGGATGGCATGTTGGCACAACAACATGGTCCTGCTGGGGATGGTGAAGAAACAGACCCCACAGTCAGCTCTCCAAACTATCAGCAGTAAGAAATATATCCTTTCAGATAGAAAGCTTTGCTGATTTTGTTTCTTGCTGCAGAAATACTACGAAATTATATGGCAGATGTTTAAATTGCCAAGGATTGGGTTATATTAGTCAAAAGAGTGCTCGACATGTTGGTTTGTCGCCAGCTGTTGTAACCCACTTCAGATGATGTATAGATAACAAAAAAACTTTTTTAGTATTTACCTTCCTTACATATACATGATTTACTACATTTATGTATATATGTCTTGCCTTTCAGCTCACGGTCAAATTCACTTGATCAATTTTCAGTATCCAATCTGATGAATGGCTTGGAGTTCGGCTGCAAATGAACCTGAGACTGAGAGCATTTGTAAATAGCATCCCTTCTACTCGAAATTGTCCCAGTGAGCCGACAACTCTGTATTGGTATGCATTTAGATTTTTGGGGTTCACAATACATTGGTTTATCTATGCATAAGTAAAGATTTTCCACACTTCTATGTCATGATTAGGCTGTCACAGTATTTGATTATCAAGTATGTTTGGTTGTTTGCCAATTTTGTAAGTTTTTGTATGGGATGTATCGTTTTGTTGACCATTCTATGATTTTCTAATTAGAAAATGGATGTTTCCTGCAGAAATTCTTTTGTTCCTCAAGAAATCTCTCTCATGCCATATTCATTCGTGAAATGGGGCTAATAGTTCGTGTGATTTCAGGTCGGCAAGGGGCTCTCCAAGGATGAGAAGGGCCGAGATGCGAAAGCAGGTAGCCTTCTTCTACTGGTGAGTGTTACATCTGAACCGGTCAGGGTCCTTATTAAAAGTATCTTAGATCTTCCTGTAAATAGACAGTCAAAGCTTTCTTATTAAAAGTCTTTGCATTTAAGTTTGAAATATTTATGTTGCATCAGCTCACACTATTCTTTTTTTGTATAACATGGCCCTTTGATTCAGTTATTTGGGTTCATTACTGAACTTTGTACTGCTTCTTGTTCATTTGTATAGCTTATGATGAGGTACAAATTCTATTTAGCATTCATGTTTACAATTGGTTATGGGTTAAAGTCAGCAAAGATAGCATATATATTCACATGTTTGCAAATCACTTTTGTTTTATATAAGTGCCATGAAGAATCAACCTAGACCCGCGGACGTACATAAGCTAGATAGGTGCGCACATGAATGCTCAGGAGGCGTGCCAATGGCACGCCCCAGCCACTAGTAACGTGCGCCAATGTCATTGCCACCCTTTACGTGTGTCGACGCCATCGCTCGATGAGTGGTACAAATCGGCCGGTCAGACGATTAGCTTAATTCAGTGACGCCCGACGCCCGACGCCCGGAACCTACGGCAGCTACAGTAGCGCTGCATGGACTAGTTCCCGTATCACTACAAAAGCCGTTGGGACCCGCGACCGCGAGGCAAGCGTGGCGGCGACCCGGAGAGCCAGGGACGTCAACTCCGCTAGCTGGCGACGGGAGCGACGTCGGCACGGCATCAACGGTGCAAGACGTGGTTACAATACACACCCAAGGAGATGGAGCAATAGCGGCCATACACAGCACGCGCCGCAGGCCAGCATGCATAAGACCGGCACGATCGATATCAAAGACGTAGTCGCGATCAAAGACGAGGGGGTTTACTCAAAGATTCGAGCAGCAAGAACGGGTCCAACCACGTGGTCTGCACACGGTACCGCCGGTCGTCGAGAAGGATTGGGTAGCTACTGGCGTTGATTAAAGAGTATGTATGGAACGTGTAGGAAGAGCTCCAGCCACATAGTAATGGTATATATATGGCAGGTTTAGAATGTCAGGTCGACCGGTAGGAGTCCGATCAAAACGCAGACCGCCCCTCGCTGAATCGCCGCCTCTAGGCCGGGCTTCAGGTACGTACACCGGTACCCCCTTCACTATTCTTGCTTTTTTGTTTTTGCAGAATTACACAATGGAGTAAGTGTTAAGTATCCATCCTTCGTGAATTAGGTGCCCTCAGAGGTGCTTAATTCATATATGCATGCGAGCTCACATGAGGTCACTGAAACGCATCCATGCTTACCTCGGCTGTTTACTTAAGGCAACTCTAACCGATCCCATATATAACGGAGTAAATTTTTGTTTTTTCTAAACCTATGCAATTCTAGTATACATTGCAACTACATATTAGCACACATATAAAAACTAAACATAAATATGAATGTTCAGGAAAATCACGAATATAGTTTACAAACCGAATTCAAAGTTAACAAACCGAGTTATTCAAATTTAAAAACGCCGCGAATGGTCTAAATGTAGCAAATAACATGTGATAGAACAACTAGGAAGCACCGAATATCATCATTGAAAATCATGTCTAAACGGTTTCAAAGTCTTTGTCGTCTTTTTCCTCTTCAGATGACGACGAGTCTTCAAAAACAATCTCCCTCAACCTCTTCATCTACAATTCAAACGGCTAGGTTCATTCCAAACGGCTCGGTTCAAAAAGAAACGAACGAAAAAACTCACTAGGCAATTCGTCGAACACTTGCGGTGCGGTGGTGATGCACCGGCCAGCCGCCGTCGTTTCTGCCAAACCGGCGGGTGGCTAAGCATGAAAATGACCTGCAGCAGCGCGGAAGCAAGGTCAGGAGCGGCGGCCGCCAAAGAGGAAGAAAAAACGAATCAATCCGATGAATCGGTTATGGTGACGGTCATGGCGTTTCACCTCGATTCCGGTGACAGCGACGGTGGACGAACGGGCTGGGCGTCGGGCAGAAGGGCGGCGAGGGCCAAGGGAGGCAACGCGGTAGCGGCGGGGGCCGGCGGGCGGTCGCCGGCGAAGATGCAGTGGCGGGGGAGTGGCGGGGGAGAGGCGACAGAGAGGCACGAGAGTTATGCTCCGAGCGGTAGCGGTGGAGTAAAAATAGGGGTGGGAAAGGCGCCGGAGGATAATTTATCCCCCGTTAACAGCTATTGGGGATCGGCTAGGTGCGCGTTAGAGGAGGAAAACCAAAATTATACTCCTCTAACGCAGGATAGGTGATCGGTTAGAGTTGCTCTTAGTAATACATACTCCCTCAGTATTAAAATATACAACCTCCGTCCAGGATTAATTATAGCTGAAATGAGTGTATCTAGACGCGTTTCAGATACACTGATTTCAGCGATAGTTTAATTCCCGACGGAGGGAGTAGTGCATATTACATTTGTTCCAAGTCAAACTGTGTAAAGTTTGATCATGTTCGTAGAGAGAAATATCAACATACATAACACCAAATCAATACCATTAAATTCATCATGAACTATGTTTTCATATCGTATATATTGGGTATTGTAATATATTTTTATAAACTAATATGCACTATATGTTTAGATAGAAGGAGCATATTTCATATCATCTACACCACAAGTCCACAACCTGGTTGCAAAAGGAAATAACCTAATTATGTTTTCACCTACATATAGTCATGCTTTGTTACAAAAAGAAATAAATAAAACATCATGTCAGTCTGATTGATTATGTGGCTGCACAACTAGCTATAAGGTTGGTCATTAGATTAGTCATATTTTCTCTTTCTTCTGCATTTACAATTTTTGCCCGGGCCTGGAGGACGTGTAAAGGTTGGCTCTTGCGCGAGAGTTCATTTATTTCATTTTTCTTGTATCACCTTCATAGGCAAAAGTGTCATTTAAGCAGGCCTATAGCCTCTTATTATATTTGCTCTGAGATCCACCTAGGCCTACATCACACCTACATTTTTTCCTTGTCTAATCAAATGATATTATGTAGGTGAAAGAATAAGTCTCGTTCTGATAACTCGGGCACCCAGGGTGAACCACATTCACCAGGCTACAGATCACTTCTATCACAAATGTAACAAATTAGGATAGTTCCACATCATTTTCTCTAGGCATTGCTATAAGTTTATTTTATCCAGTTTATAAGATAGTAAAGAAAAATAATTAACAATATTTTCAAAATTAGCTTAAAAACAATATTTTCAATACGTGTCATTCATTAAATAATGTCTAGTGCTTTTCACATCATTTCTAATGTGAAATCCCTATATTCTTTAATAATGTTGCAAAAGCGAATTTCTGGATACTATCTCAATCCTTTATTCGCTTTAGCAGGCATTAATTCAACAGTCATATAGAGTACCTAGATCATAACACTGCGCATTTGCTATGGAAATTTCTGAAAATTTCAATTTTCAAAATTCTAGTATTTATATTACGCGTTGTTGTGCCAGATGTTGGAAATATACATGAGCAATGTTGAATTGTTGATTCTGGAGGGGAATAAAATTTTAAAATGTTACAACAACATCTATTGAATACAATTATTTGATTAATGCATTTGAATCCTGAATGCAAATTAGCAACAAAAGAGCTTAGAGTTCTTTAACACATATGCATCCATGTGTGTACTACTATTTTACTTTAGAAATGCATGCTTAATATTATTAACAAATATATATGCTGATATTTGATATTCACCTCATGGATGTAAATTATATCAAACAATGCGCCGTCGATGAATTGGCAGACTTCTCTAAGAGTGTGGGTGGCTAGATCTTACGAGTGAACGGTTTCTTGGTGGTGAACACCATCCTGACGGGGTTCATGCTCGGAATAGGCGCTTATGGCTATCGCTATCGCCACCATCCATTGACTCACTTGATCTTCCTCGGCGCCACCACCATGTTCTTGCCAATCATCTCATATGTTGTGTCCACTATAGGTAACCAATATGTCATCAGTGTCCTATCCCACAAGAAGATAATAACAGGGCTCTGCAGTCCATGGGGTCACGTCTTCCTTGTGTTAGTATGTACCAGCCTTGTTCAGATTGTCGGTATCAACACCAGCACAATAGTTGCCGTTGATCCTAGAGAGCGTCGAAGCATTGCTCCCCCGGTGGTACTACTTGTTCAAGCGGTATGGACTTCCTACCTTGCTATCTACACCGCGGGTGGTGGCGGTCAGGAGGGATTCTACTTGGCTGAGTTCCGTAGCAATATTCAAACTGCAAGGGGATTGATCCTACTTGTATTGTTTGTTCTTATATTTGCCAAAACATTTTTCAACTATTATGCATTTTACGAGGCTAAGCAATCATTTGCGCTTGGAAGCAATCCTCGTTTTATTGTTAGGTATATGGAGAAGCTACAAAGTACAAGTCAACAACAGGTGGATGAGAATATACTGCCTCCACTAATAGTTATGGGGGAGGACATCGTACATCGGAAATACCAGCCTCATGGTTACTGCATCAAATGGATAATGTCCAGCCAAGGTGATAGAACACAAATGATCAACGATGGCCTAGTGACAATGGATAAAGTTTGGCAGTCAGATGACATGATTCTTCCCTCGATAACACAAGGTCATCAACTGAAAGACTTGTGTTCTTCGTTTGCATTATTCAAGCTATTGCAGTGCCAATTTGCAAGATACCAAGTTGCCGAGGCTGATTTAATGGAGGTCCATAACTTCTTTTGCCATATGCTGCTCAATGGTACCTATGATGCTGAAAGGATACTTGAGATGGTTGCAAATGAGCTTTCCTTTCTTCATGATTTTTACTATTCCTCCCAACCAATCTCATATTCAAAGCGTTTGTTGCCCATCCTCAGTATTTTGGTCTCACTCTTGAGCATCTCTTACTGCTTTGTTCCTGTGACTCTACGGACCTTAATGGTTGTCGCTAACAGCAGGATGTGGCAGATACGATGTCAAGTCACATGTGGGGCTAACAGTGATCCACATTTTTGGGGGTTTGGAAGTTTGTTGTTTGATCTACTGCTGGTGTTTTCCCTACTTGCAATAGTAATTCTAGCTGAGGTGAGGGATATTATTTGGTTTGTTTGTTCTGACTGGACCAAAGTGTCTATAATATGCTGTTATTTAAACAAGGCATCCTGGCAAAAATCTCCTGCCATGCGAAAATGGATTGGACATTTATTGCAATGCAGATGCAAGCTAGCAAAGCCCTGGATGGACAAAATGAACCAATGCTCAATCTTGGTGCTCCCATCAAGAAAAACTACTCCAATGATTCTTCTTAGGCATCTCATTCGTCTTACTCAAATGAAGAACGTCAAGGTGCCAAAAGAGGTCAAGGCTTCCATTATCAGCAAACTGCAAAAGAGTTAGGAAAGCCTCAACAGCGGTGTGATACCTTTGCGTCGTAGAGTGCCTATCAGTATCCACTTGAACTGGGAGTGCAGTGGCAATGGCATAGCTAATACCTTGCTTGTGTGGCACATTGCCACGTAAATCACTGAGGTGATGCTCCCACAAGAACCACAATCAGAAGAGGATCGGCGGTACAATATTACGGCAATTCACTTGTCACACTATTGTGCATATCTTGTGATCTACTCACCCGAGCTACTTCCTGATGATGATAAATGGTGCAAGACCTTGTACAAGGTTGTCAAGAAGGACGCCAAGCGTGTCCTCACAGGCTACCGCTACGAGGTGTCATCAACCCTGGGGGCAGAGTTTCGACAACTTGTTAACCTGCTCATTGATAAGTCAGAGCATGAAGTGCTTAAGAATGGAAGTATGTTTGGAAAGATGCTGTCAAGTCAAGGAGAGAAGATAGCATGGAAGACACTGGCAAATTTTTGGCTGGAGATAATCTTGTACATTGCTGCTTCATCGGATGACCTGGACAGACACGCCGAGGCGGTTGCCCGGGGCGGCGAGCTGATCACGCTTCTCTGGGCATTGCTCACCCACGTAGGTATTGTGAGGAGGGCCAGTCAGGATGCTATAACTTCTCCAGTCATCGTCGTCATTTAAGTTTCTATGTATACAGTCATGTCCATTTCACGACTTGATTTTGATTGGTTAGTTGTGAATTCGTGATCTTGTTCTTGCTTCTATGCTTCTTTAATATTTGCTTCCTATGGCGTTTTGATTTGTATCATCCTTTATAATTTATCTCATTTATAATACCCCAAGCAGTGGTGGAGCTAGACATAAATTTATAGGGGGAAATGCTAAAATGTGAGTGCAGACACTACTGCAATTTCTAGGTTTCCCGAGTGCGTGGAAAATAGGGAAAAGTCGTTTCCAACTCGGCAGAGAGTTGCCGAGTTCAGCTCTCGGCTACGGTTACTCGGCCCGAACCCTTCACGCATAGGCCATTTTGCCGAGTACCACCCGTCGGGGACTCGACAATCACTTTGCCAAGATCTAAACAGGGGACTCGGCAAAAAAAGTCATTTGACGGGCCGGACGGAGACGACGCTTGCCACGTGGCTCATGGCTTTGTTGAGAGCCGCCAAACTGAACTCAATGAACCTAAATGCACACAAGGATGACACGTGTCCTGGTAGGTTCGCCGAGACTACCACTTCGCCGAGCAGTTGACACAAGAACTCGACCAAGACCTAAGCATGAGCGGCCGCCATGTGGCCTCCAAGGTTCGCCAAGAACCTCAGTTTGCCGAGCTTGTATGGCCATGTCTCGGCAAAAATAATCTTTGTTGGGTTCTTATGTTTGCCGAGAGCCAACGCTCGACGCACCCTTCTGCAGCAAAACCCCAGCGCCCATGCTTTGTCGAGATCTTTGATTTCCCTCTCGGCAAGGCAACTACGAGTAACCAGAGGACGACCGTGTGGCATGTGTGCTGAGATTGGAGCTCGGCAAAGGTTTGTGCCGAGTGTGGTACTCGGCAAAGCCACTATCTGCTATTTAAAAAAAATGTTTTCAATTAGCCCTGCAACAAAACACCTACATAGCAATTCTAGCATTGCCAAATCACATAAAATTCTATCAAGCTCACAAAAGCACAATATATATATGGTCTACACAACTACTAAGGATAAGCCTAGTAGTGGCGCGGGGTAAACGGCTAGCAGTAGCGCCGGGGGGGGGGGGGGGGGTGGGGGGGCGCTGCTACTAGCGCGCTATAGCTAACTTTGTAACAGTAGCGCTGGGTACGACCCCACGCTGCTGCTACTTCTAATAGCAGTAGCGCGGGTCTAGACCCCGCACTACTGATAACTCTGTGTAGTAGTAGCGCTACCCCCGCACTGCTGCTAGCCTCTTACCCCGCGCCACTGCTACTTTTTTCTGTATTTTTTTTGTTCTGCGTATTTACACTGTATTTATGCAGGTTTTATACAATACCAACATACACATACATTGAAACTATATGAGACAACAATGTCTCATCATCATAGTGCTACAACATAGTCTCATCATCATCATCATAATGATCCAACAAAAATGTCTCATCATCATCTCGAAGTAGCGATACAAGTAATTACATGTCTCCGATACATGCAACTACATGGTCACATACACATGTTTCATCATCGATCTAAACTATGATATAATCACATACAAGAGAAGAGCGATCATGATGAGAAAGAAAGGGATTATGAAGTAGTTCTTGAGGCGGTTCTGATTCCTCTCTCCCGCTAGCGTGAACCTCAAGTAACTAGCTTCCGCTTCGCTTCTACTTTGAAAACCTTTGTGGCTGCTGCCCGGGAGGCGGTGCACTTGGGCCTGACACACTGGCCACTTGTCGTACACTCTTGGAACCCTCCCGCTGTACACAGCATACCACTACTTCGTCATGTATCTATATCCCTGACACAGATGCATCATAATCAGGCGAATTCATCGACAATATGCAACATAATATACTTAAACAATATCAACAGAAAGAGTTAACAAATATAAGCAACATATAGTAAACATAATTAACTAGAGCGCTACGCATGTTTAGGAGGACCGTTTACATCACAAAGTTTCATCGTACAAAAATTCAATGTTTTGTCCTACACAAGGTACTAATTAAATGGACATCGTCATCGTTAATCACTTCATCTTCCATGTCTCCTTCGGCATATCCGGGAGGATAGATGTCACCCAACTTTGTGAAAGGCGTCATGTCCTGACGCTGTAGCCCTATGCGAGTTTGGACGTCAGCCTACGTTTGTGGGCTGCCGTAGAACATCCCATCCTCTGGGACAACAACTTTGATGATGATCGTCGCAATGTCCTGCTGGATGCGATAGAAGTCAACTCTGAATTTTTCATCCAGTTCGGACGCAATGGTTGCGGCCCATTTGCGGATATGGGGATCGGCTGTAGATGGCATGTGAAGTCTTTACTGATCCATTCTGAACTCCAGCATGTGATGGATGACGTAGAATCCATCCCTCGTACTTGTTACCAGTTGCTGGATGCAGCAGAAGTCAGTTATATGGCCGAAACACAGTGCACCCTTCCTTTCTTTTTTGTGCCTGATGTTGCCACCCCTAAGGACGAAGCCTACGAGAGCAGCATCCAGAAAACTCTTGATGGGGGCGTAGTCTTTCTTCTCCGTGTTTTTGGACGAGTCCAAATATAGAGCGTGGGAGATTTGCGGGTACAGAACGATAAGGACGGAGCGTGACTCCCTGCGCAAAATAAATATACCTCAAATTAGCCTCCATACGTGCAAAGCAATTATTGAAATGTACGAAAGGATGTGTTTTAGTGCCTAGCGAATGACTTACAAGGGATGATAAGGCAGGATAATCATTTCCTTGTCCTTATTCGCGAGCATGAAGTCTACAATGTACTTCGTCGCAGCATCACGTTCCGCTTTGCCGGCCTTCAAGAAGCCCTCAAACATGTAGTATGGGTCCGCTACCGAGATTTTCGATATTTGCTCTTTCCTGATGACGTAGTTTAGATGGAGCGCATAAAGACGGACAAAGTAAAATCGAGCCGCCTCATGTGATACATCTCGAAGATGTAATCAAACTGCAGGAAGAACATGTCCGCAGGCCATGTATCGACGTAGCCCATGCCACTTGGCACCGTAACCGCGTAAAGCGGGTATCCTGGATCCTATGAGAGGAGAAGGCTCTTATCTATTGACAACACATGGTCATGTAGTCTCCTGAGATCCCCAGTTATGGCCTCGAGCGCATCCTGCGATACCATCGGCTCGCCTGCGACATGGAGAAGCGGTGCATTTTGGGACGGTACCCTATCCGTTGGCTAGTTGCTAGAAGCAGCTTTGGCAGCAGGTTCTTTCTTTGGCGTCTTCCTTTGCATCTTCCCGGGCACAGGTACTGAGCCTACCATGCCCTCATTTACTGTCATCCCCACTATGGTCGGGCTCAGCATTGCACGACGCTCGGCTTGTTGATCCTGGGTTAAGGCATCTGGAGGCATGTCCTGGGAGGATTGCATGAACAGAGACTTCTTTCACTCAACCCGAGGACGTTCCTCCTCCGGTACATCAGGCATATCTCAGCATTCTGATCATCACGCTCATGGTCATAACCTGAGTCATATTGTTGACTCATGAATCCTCCATCGTCATAGGCAGTAATGATGTACTGGTTAGGGTCATCCTCCTCCATGTCATCATCGATATCTTGATCCACGGGGGCGATGTGATCAGCCACCGGAACGCTTGGACCCCCTTCTTTGCATCCGCTCTGACCCAGCAAGATAGACGGTGGTAATTGGATAGGTGGAGTGGCGGTGCGTCCATGCGCCACCAGCTTACTGCCCCCGTCAACAATGACGGCCATCGGAGTCAGCGACATGTGACATCAGCACAATCCCCACGGCGCACGGCTCACACGAGGCCATGTGGTGACCATGAGCACCCGGTGTCGGTGGCGTCATCTCTGCCAAGGCGTCATCAGGACCAGCATCAGACGCTCAGGGATCAACAAGGCCAAGATGCGCGCACTCACATCGAAAGACGTCGAGAAACTCGTCGGTAGTCTGATGCACGCGCGGATCTTGAAGATGCGGAGTGCTCTGACGAGGACATGGACAACTTGCCTTACGGGGCAGGTTGTGCCGCGTTCACACCAGAGCTACGCCGCGTCCACTATCGGAACAGGGGCCAGTGCCGACGGCCATATATATGCCGACGGCCCCCGTCGACCTACTCCAGGATATGCCGACAGCCGGATCCAGGCCGTCGGCGTACAAAGGCCGTCGGGCTATCCCGACCTATGCCGACGGCCCCCGTCGGCACAGATAAGCCGTCGGCTTAGCCGAGCCTATGCCTACAGCGGCCGTCGGCATACATGAGCCGTCGTCATAGTTGCGGGCCCGGCGGGCCCGCTCGTGACGGGCGGCTAATGGCGTCCGATCTATGCCGACGGCCTCGACGGGCGGCCGACGGCATAGAGGCGCGTGCCACATCATCGATCCGAGGAGCACCGACCATCATCTATGCCGACGGCTGCCGTCGGCATAGATGCCATGTCATCGATCCGCGGCGCGCCGTCCATCTGCCCCTGGCCTCAGCTATGGCGACGGCTTTGCCGTCGACATAGTTTTTTTTTTTGCTTTTCATATAGAATTTTTTTGTTCTTTTACATAATATTATTTAATTAACTTACATGTAGCATGTGTTAATATAAGTCTAAATACCTTACTTTTCGATTATATACGGAGGCCGACATGTGGAGGGGGGAAACAGCCGCATCAGGGCTATATGGAGGGGACGTTACTCCTAAGTGTTTATATGGGATGACCTACCACAACCGGATGGTGTGGTGGCATAACTGAAGAGGCGGCACGCGTCTCCGTGGTGTGGCCCCCCTCACGGACGGCGCCGCCGCCGGCACCGGGAGGGGGGAAACGGACGCGTTGGGTCGGGTCTACACGGAGGGGATATTGCTGTGAGTTTGGCCCGGATGTTGCTCCCAGGTGTCCCTATGGGCTGACCTAACACAACCGGGTGGAGAGGTCCACTGGTCAAAGCCCGTCCGTGGGAAGTCAAAGGGCTAGATCTCGTGGTCAACCGCTCTAGGGTTAGGCGGGACGGGGGCCCTGAGGGGTAGCAATGCCACCGGAGCGTCGCACTGGGCCCTCAGACATGCGGGGGGGGGGTGGCATGTCTGAAGAGGCGGCACGCGTCTCCGGGGTGTGGCCCCCCTCACGGACGGCGCCGCCGCCAGCACCTGGAGGGGGGAAACGGACGCGTCGGGTCTACACGGAGGGGATGTTACTGTGGGTTTGGCCCGGATGTTGCTCCCAGGTGTCCCTATGGGCTGACCTAACACAACCGGGTGGAGAGGTCCACTGGTCAAAGTCCGTCCGTGGGAAGTCAAAGCGCTAGATCTCGTGGTCAACCGCTCCAGGGTAAGATGGGACGGGCCCTCATACATGCGGGGGGGGGGGTGTGGTGGCATGTCTGAAGAGGCGGCACGCATCTCCGGGGTGTGGCCCCCCTCACGGACGATGCCGCCGCCGGCACCTGGAGGGGGGAAACGGACGCGTCGGGTCTACACGGAGGGGATGTTGCTGTGGGTTTGGCCCGGATGTTGCTCCCAGGTTTCCCTATGGGCTGACCTAACACAACCGGGTGGAGAGGTCCACTGGTCAAAGCCCGTCCGTGGGAAGTCAAAGGGCTAGATCTCGTGGTCAACCGCTCAGGTTTAGCCGGGACGGGGGCCCTGGGGGCGTAGCAATGCTACCCGAGAGTCGCACCTGGCCCTCATACATGCGGGGGGTGTGGTGGCATGTCTGAAGAGGCAGCACGCCTCTCCGGGGTGTGGCCCCCCTCACGGACGGCGCCGCCGCCGGCACCTGGAGGGGGGAAACGGACGCGCCGGGTCTACACGGAGGGGATGTTGCCGTGGGTTTGGCCCGGATGTTGCTCCCAGGTGTTCCTATTGGCTGACCTAACACAACCGGGTGGAGAGGTCCACTGGTCAAAGCCCGTCCGTGGGAAGACAAAGGGGTAGATCTCGTGGTCAACCGCTCCAAGGTTAGGCGGGACGGGGACCCTGGGAAGGTAGCAATGCCACCGGAGCGTCGCACCGGGCCCTCATACATGCGTGGGGGTGTGGTGGCATGTCTTAAGAGGCGGCACGCGTCTCCGGGGTGTGGCCCGCCTCACGGACGGCGCCGCCGCCGGCACCTGGAGGGGAAAACGGACGCGTCGGGTCTACACGGAGGGGATGTTGCTGTGGGTTTGGCTTGGATGTTGCTCCCAGGTGTCTTTATTGGCGGACCTAACACAACCGGGTGGAGAGGTCCACTGGTCAAAGCCCGTCCGTGGGAAGTCAAAGGGCTAGATCTCGTGGTTAACCGCTATAGGGTTAGGCGGGACGGGGGCCCTGGGGGGTAACAATGCCACCGGAGCGTCGCACTGGGCCCTCATACATGCGGGGGGGGTGTGGTGGCATGTCTGAAGGCGGCACGCGTCTCCGGGGTGGCCCCCCTCACGGACGGCGCCGCCGCCGGCACCTGGAGGGGGGAACGGACGCGTCGGGTCTACACGGAGGGGAGTTTGCTGTGGGTTTGTTCCGGATGCTGCTCCAAGTGTCATTAGGGCTGACCTAACACAGCGGGTGAGTGGTCCACTGGTCAAATCCCGTCCGTAGGAAGTCAAAGGGCTAGATCTCGTGGTCAAACGCTCCAGGTTAGGCGGGATGGGGGCCCTGGGGGGTAGCAATGCCACCGAGCGTCGCACTGGGCCCTCATACAGCGGGGGGGTGTGGGTGGCATGTCCGAAGAGGCGGCACGCATCTCCGGGGTGTGGCCCCCCTCACGGACGGCGCCACCGCCGGCACTTGGATGGGGGAAACGGACGCGTCGGGTCTACACGGAGGGGATGTTGCTGTGGGTTTGGCCCGGATGTTGCTCCCAGGTTGCCCTATGGGCTGACCTAACACAACCGGGTGGAGAGGTCCACTGGTCAAAGCCCGTCCGTGGGAAGTCAAAGGGCTAGATCTCGTGGTCAACCGCTCCAGGGTTAGGCAGGACGGGGGCCCTGGGGGTAGCAATGCCACCGGAGCGTCGCACCGGGCCCTCATACATGCGGGGCGGGTGTGGATGCATGTCTCAAGAGGTGGCACGCGTCTCCGGGGTGTGGCCCCCCTCACGGACGGCGCCACCGCCGGCACCTGGAGGGGGGAAACGGACGCGTTGGGTCTACACGGAGGGGATGTTGCTGTGGGTTTGGCCCGGATGTTGCTCCCAGGTGTCCCTATGGGCTGACCTAACACAACTGGGTGGAGAGGTCCACTGGTCAAAGCCCATCTGTGGGAAGTCAAAGGGCTAGATCTCGTGGTCAACTGCTCTAGGGTTAGGCGGGACGGGGGCCCTATGGGGGTAGCAATGCCACCAAGATCGCACCGAGCCCTCACATGCGGGCGGTGTGGTGGCATGTCTGAAGAGGTGGCACGCATCTCCGGGGTGTGGCCCCCCTCAAGGACGATGCCGCCGCCGGCACCTGGAGGGGGGGAACGGACGCGTCGGGTCTACACGAAGGGGATGTTGCTGTGGGTTTGGCATGTATGTTGCTCCCAGGTGTCACTATGGGCTGACCTAACACAACCGGGTGGAGAGGTCCACTGGTCAAAGCCCGTCCGTGGGAAGACAAAATGCTAGATCTCGTGATCAACCGCTCCAGGGTTAGGTGGGACGGGGGCCCTGGGGGGGTAGCAATGCTACCGGAGCGTCGCACCGGGCCCTCATACATGCGGGGGGGGGGGGGTGGTTTGGTGGCATGTCTGAAGAGGTGGAACGCATCTCCGGGGTGTGGACCCACTCACGAACGGCGCCGCCGCCGGCACCTGGATGGGGGAAACGAACGCGTCGGGTCTGGACGGAGGGGATGTTGCTGTGGGTTTGGCCCGGATGTTGCTCCCAGGTGTCCCTATGGGCTGACCTAACACAACCGGGTGGAGAGGTCCACTGGTCAAAGCCCATCCGTGGGAAGACAAAGGGCTAGATCTCGTGGTCAACCGCTCCAGGGTTAGGCGGGACGGGGGCCCTGGGAAGGTAGCAATGCCACCGGAGTGTCGCACCGGGCCCTCATACATGCGGGAGGGTTGTGGTGGCATGTCTGAAGAGGCGGCACGCGTCTCTGGGGTGGGCCCCCCCTTACGGACGGCGCCGCCACCGGCACCTGGAGAGGGGAAACGGAAGCGCCGGGTCTACACGGAGGGGATGTTGCTGTGGGTTTGGCCCGGATGTTGCTCCCATGTGTCCCTATGGGTTGACATAACACAGCCTGGTGGAGAGGTCCACTGGTCAAAGCCCGTCCGTGGGACGTCAAAGGGCTAAATCTCGTGGTCAACCGCTCCAGGGTTAGGCGGGACGGGGGCCCTGGGGGGTAGCAATGCCACTGGAGCGTCGCACTGGGACCTCATACATGCGGGGGGGGTGCCTTGTCTGAAGAGGCGGCACGCGTCTCCGGGGTGTGGCCCCCCTCCCGGATGGCACCGCCGCCGGCACCTGTAGGGGGGAAACGGACGTGTCGGGTCTACACGGAGGGGATGTTGCTGTGGGTTTGTTCCGGATGTTGCTCCCAGGTGTCCCTATGGGCTGACCTAACACAACCGGGTGGAGAGGTCCACTGGTCAAAGCCCGTCCGTGGGAAGTCAAAGGGCTAGATCTCGTGGTCAACCGCTCCAGGGTTAGGCGGGACGGGGGCCCTGGGGGGCAACATGCCACCGGAGCGTCGCACCGGGCCCTCATACATGCGGGGGGGTGTGGGGCAAGTCCGAAGAGCGGCACGCCTCTCCGCGGGTGTGGCCCCCCTCACGGACGGTGACGCCGCCGGCAGCTGGAGGGGGAAACGGACACGTCGGGTCTACACGCAGGGGATGTTGTGTGGTTTGGCCCAGAGTTGCTCCCAGGATTCCCTATGGGCTGACCTGACACAACCAGGTGGAGAGGTCCACTGGTCAAAGCCCGTCCGTGGGAAGTCAAAGTGCTAGATCTCGTGGTCAACCACTCCAGGGTTAGGCGGGACGGGGGCCCTGGGGGTAGCAATGCCAACGGTGCGTCGCACCGGGCCCTCATACATGCAGGGCGGGTGTGGTTGCATGTCTGATGAGGCGGCACGCGTCTCCGGGGTGTGGCCCCCCTCACAGACGGCGCCGCCGCCGGCACCTTGAAGGGGGAAACGGACGCGTCGGGTGTACACGGAGGGGATGTTGCTGTGGGTTTGGCCCGGATGTTGCTCCCAGGTGTCACTATGGGCTGACCTAACACAACCGGGTGGAGAGGTCCACTGGTCAAAGCCCGTCCGTGGGAAGTCAAAGGGCTAGATCTCGTGGTCAACCGCTCCAGGGTTAGGCGGGACGGGGGCCATGGGAAGGTAGCAATGCCACTGGAGCATCGCACCGGGCCCTCATACATGCGGGAGGGGGTGTGGTGGCATGTCTAAAGAGGTGGCAGCGTCTCCGGGGTGTGGCCTCTCTCACGGACGGCGCCGCCGCCGGCACCTGGAGGGTGGAAACGGACGCGTCGGGTCTACACGGAGGGATGCTGCTGGGGGTTTGGCCGGATGTTGCTCCCAGATGTCCCTATGGCTGACCTAACACAGCCGGTGAGAGGTCCACTGGTCAAATCCCGTCCTGGGAAGTCAAAGGGCTAGGATGGGCCCTGGGGGGTAGCAATGCCACCGGAGCGTCGCACCGGGCCCTCATACATGCGGGGGTGTGGTTGCATGTCTGAAAGCGGCACGCGTCTCCGGGGTGTGGCCTCCCTACGGACGGCCCCGCCGCCGGCAACTGGATGGGGGAAACGGACGCGTCGGGTCTACACGGAGGGGATGTGTTGGTGGGTTGTACCGGATGTTGCTCCCAGGTGCCCCTATGGGCGACCTAACACAGCCGGGTGGAGAGGTCCACTGGTCAAAGCCCGTCCAGGGAAGTCAAAGGGCTAGATCTCGTGGTCAACCGCTCTAGGTTAGGCGGGACGGGGGCCCTGGGGGGGGTAGCAATGCCACCTGAGCGTCGCCCGGGCCCTCATACATGCGGGGGGGTGTGGTGGCATGTCGAAGAGGCGGCACACGTCTCCGGGGTGTGGCCCCCCTCCCGGACGGCGCCGCCGCCGGCACCTGGAGGGGGGAAACGGACGCGCCGGGTCTACACGCAGGGGATGTTGCTGTGGGTTTGGCCCGAATGTTGCTCCCAGGTTTCCCTATGGGCTGACCTAACACAACCGGGTGGAGAGGTCCACTGGTCAAAGCCCGTCCGTGGGAAGACAAAGGGCTAGATCTCGTGGTCAACGGCTCCAAGGTTAGGCGGGACGGGGGCATGGGAAGGTAGCAATGCCACTGGAGCATCGCACCGGGCCCTCATACATGGGGAGGGGGTGTGGTGGCATGTCTAAAGAGGGGCACGCGTCTCCGGGGTGTGGCCCTCTCCACGGACGGCGCCGCCGCCGGCACCTGGAGGGTGGAACGGACGCGTGGGTCTACACGGAGGGGATGTGCTGTGGGTTTGGCCCGGATGTTGCTCCCAGATGTCCCTATGGGCTGACCTAACACAGCCGGGTGGAGAGGTCCACTGGTCAAATCCCGTCCGTGGGAAGTCAAAGGGCTAGATGGGCCCTGGGGGGTAGCAATGCCACCGGAGCGTCGCACCGGGCCCTCATACATGCGGGGGGTGTGTGGCATGTCTGAAGAGGCGGCAGCGTCTCGGGGTGTGGCCTCCCTCTACGGACGGCCCCGCCGCCGGCAACTGGATGGGGGAAACGGACGCGTCGGGTCTACACGGAGGGAGTTGATGTGGGTTTGTACCGGATGTTGCTCCCAGGTGCCCCTATTGGTGGACCTAACACAGCGGGTGAGAGGTCCACTGGTCCAAGCACCGTCATGGGAAGTCAAAGGGCTAGATCTCGTGGTAACGCTCTAGGGTTAGGCGACGGGGGCCCTGGGGGGTAGCAATGCCACCTGA
This sequence comes from Thinopyrum elongatum, assembly GCA_011799875.1. Taxonomy (NCBI): domain Eukaryota; kingdom Viridiplantae; phylum Streptophyta; class Magnoliopsida; order Poales; family Poaceae; genus Thinopyrum; species Thinopyrum elongatum. Next base: position 529,101,600 of record CM022297.1, read on the forward strand.
GCGTCGCACCGGGCCCTCATACATATGCGGGGGGGGTGTGGTGGCATGTCCGAAGAGGCGGCACACGTCTCCGGGGTGTGGCCCCCCTCCCGGACGGCGCCGCCGCCGGCACCTGGAGGGGGGAAACGGACGCGCCGGGTCTACACGCAGGGGATGTTGCTGTGGGTTTGGCCCGAATGTTGCTCCCAGGTTTCCCTATGGGCTGACCTAACACAACCGGGTGGAGAGGTCCACTGGTCAAAGCCCGTCCGTGGGAAGTCAAAGGGCTAGATCTCGTGGTCAACCGCTCCAGGGTTAGGCGGGACGGGGGCCCTGGGGGGTAGCAATGCCACCGGAGCGTCACACCGGGCCCTCATACATGCGACGCGGGTGTGGTGGCATGTCTGAAGAGGCGGCACGCGTCTCCGGGGTGTGGCCCCCCTCATGGACGGCCCCGCCGCCGGCACCTGGAGGGGGGAAACGGACGCGTCGGGTGTACACGGAGGGGATGTAGCTGTGGGTTTGGCCCGGATGTTGCTCCCAGGTGTCCTATGGGCTGACCTAACACAACCGGGTGGAGAGGTCCACTGGTCAAAGCCCGTCCGTGGGAAGTCAAAGGGCTAGATCGTTGGTCAACCGCTCCAGGGTTAGGGGACGGGGGCCCTGCGGGGGTAGCATTGCCACCGGAGCATCGCCGGGCCTCATACATGCGGGGGGTGTGGTGGCATGTCTAAAGAGGCGGCACGCGTCTCCGGGGTATGGCCCCCCTACGGACGGCGCCGCCGCGGCACTGGGGGGGAAAGGACGCGTCGGGTCTACAACGGAGGGATGTTGCTGGGGTTTGTTCCGGATGTTGCTCGCAGGTGTCCCTATGGGCTGACCTAACACAACCGGGTGGAGATGTCCACTGGTCAAAGCCCGTCCATGGGAAGTCAAATGGCTAGATCTCGTGGTCAACCGCTCCAGGGGTAGGCGGGACGGGGGCCCTGGGGGGGTAGCAATGCCACCGGAGCGTCGCACCGGGCCCTCATACATGCGGGGGGGTGTGGTGGCATGTCCGAAGAGGCGGCACGCATCTCCGGGGAGTTATATGTTTGGTCCAAAAATGATAGGCATACAAGGGTGGTATAATAAAAACTAGCATGTAGATCAGTGAATATAATACATTTGATTAATGTTATTGAGATTATGATATGAAGGTTTACTAGTTGATAATCATTGGTTAGTAAAAATATCGATGCTAAGGTTCATGATGTCCTATTCATTAAAGTGTCGGTCATGGCATGGCCAGGAAGTTGGAGCGTAATTTAACCTAGACTAGTCGTCAACCCGTGCCTTCGAACGGGCTAGTAAAAAAATGGTAGAAAAGCTATATAAATGTGCCTTTGAAGTATGCAGTTATACTCGTTGATTTTTTAGGCATATTTCTGTCAATACTTACTCTATTGGACAATATATATATGCTTAGAAATGTGTTTTTGTATTCTTATCTCTCTGTTTTCTTTAGTTTCTGTTTGTAAGCATTACTCTATTGCTTCGCCTATGACAATTGAGTTGTTAGAATCTTCTTGGGATCGCTGCATGCAACATTTGAATGCATATTTCTTCTAGTATTAGCTATTTGAAACATGATCTATCTTTGTCATACTGCATATAAGAATTTTATTGCAAGCATTACTCAATGATGAGTCTTGCTTCGTCTATGACAGTAGAGCTATTAGAATCTATTTGGATTCCAACTTTTTCTGGTATAGTCATCTGAAAGATGGTCAATATTTATCATATTGCATAGAGGAAATTAATTGTAGAATTGATGTAAACATGTCATGTAGTAGCACACATAACTTCCATTTAAATATTTGGTCTTAGATCTCTGTTGTCTAAAATAAATGTTTGATTTGTTCTTGGTCTTTTTCTTGTCTATTTCTATTGTTAGTGTAAGTAAATAGAGAGCAAAGAGGGAATTGTATTTCTTCTGTACTTTTGAAATACCTCTATATATCAATGTGAAGATTACGTCTCTAATGAGATGTTACATAAAAAAATTGTATGGACAAATCAAGGAGATTATATATTTTTCACATATCTACCATCCTCAAAAATCATCATGCCTGGTTAAAATTGAGGGAATATTTGTGTTCTGTATTCAAGTAGACAAATAAATAGAAAATAGTGCTGTTTAATTCTACTTGTACCTTGCACCCGAACACCTACTATTATGCTTTCCAAGTCCTGTATGGTTGGCCACTGGATGCTTGATCATCAACCTTTCTTCCTCTCTCCTTTTGAAATAAAACTAAAGTCAAGCATAAGAATAATCAGTGCTGCAGTACTAGATATAAAAAAACATTTAGCAAGCTCGGATGACTCATTCTACTACTCCCAATAACAGCAAGTTGAGTAACCTGGCAGGTACGCACATTTGTCATCTCTACTGACATATTCAATGAAAGCACATTACAAAGCCCTTTAAAAGTAAATATCATTGTCAAGCTCAACCTGGAATGAAATTCGCACTCAACTCATCCTAAGAGACAATTTATATCCGTGAACCAATCAATATCTTAAAAATACACAAATAATTTTAACGATGAGAGTTTTTGTCTATTCTCATAATTTCATATTTTTAACCCACATCGATAGGTGCAAATTTCGATCTGTAAGAATTATTGACTCGCCAACAGATCATCATGCTCAGGATCATCATCAATAGTTTTTTAATGGACCTCCTGTGTAGAGCTTTGCGCAAGAAAAAACAAACAAACAATAGTTTATTAACTGAATAAGAGTTATGCTTGTTTATCTTCAAGCGGCCGCAGAATGATGTTTACCTATCGAGATGAGTACAATATGAAGTTTCGTGATAGAAAAGTACGTATATGAGTTACGGATCCGGCTGCTGAATGATAGCATGACGATATTTCATGTATGATCATATCTAGGAAGCAGCAGTAAAAATAAACAAATATAGCTCAAGTTGTGGACACAAATTGCATTTTTGGGAGTAATTCATGAAAAAGGATGGGTATTTGCATCTGGTTACCATAGGTGAATGCTGAAACAAAGAACCTGGGAACTGTTTGTATTCAAGACAGGAGGGTTGAAAACTTCTGCGCACCTTCTTTCATATGGATACCATCCAAGTTGTGATTATCATATGCTTACCCTAGAAAGGCCTACAAAGGAGAACCAAGGAGACCATCACGTCACACATGAGTTAATAAACTGAATGTTGTTACCTTGTTGAGAACAGGTACCTTTAGGTCTGTAGGGAGATAATTATCCACAAACTATTCCAACAACTTGACAGTTACGCATACATCTCTTCACCTACGAAGAAGGAATTATGAATCAGCCACCCCATTATTTCAAATCTTCCTCAAAGAAATCACTACAGAATTACTTAGCACACAGTTTCAGCAGAACTAATAGCCACATTTTTGTAAATTTCTCGAGGGGTCATGGTCCTGTCGCTGCAAAAATCTTGCATGGTTTGCAAAAAAGCTGAATAATCATCGTCGCTCATGTAAGGGTATGCCTGCAGTCATGAGGTAATCGAATATCAAGTTAGCAACCACATGCAAACACAAGGAGCAACCATGAGAACTTTTTCAGCACCTTCAGACTGGAAAGAAAATCCATTAGTTTTTGTAGCAAGGGATTGACAACAAGGGCTTTGACATCAGCATCTACATTGCCATTGACTTCGACGGGGCTACGACCTTCAGTAAAGTTCAGGAAGCTCTGTTTAACTATAGCCCAGCCCTGGGATAGTTTCAATGCCGCCTCTATGCAGTTTTCAGGGCAGATGTTCCTTTTTTCAGCATCAAGGTCAGCACTACATTTGGGAATTGTATTAATGTGATCAACAAGGCAACCATACCGACATCTGATAGAGACAACTTATTCAGAACATACATACCTGTTTTTTCAAATCTCGGTCATGGTCTTGATGAAGTCTTGGTACACATTGCTGGGGAGGTTGTATAGTCTCCAGCAACATTCTTTACCTTTCACAAAAGGGGGCAAAAGAATATAGGTCCTGACAAACTCCATCTGCTTGATGACCTTGAATGCCTGCGGGAGCAGTGGGAAGAGGTTCCGCCCACGCGTCACCAGGCTTTGCCGTCCTATTGCTGGTTGGCGAGCCGGGACCTCCCGGCGGACTTGTTGGTGTCGGAAACGCTGGAGAAGAACTGCCACCGAAGTCGCCCGCAACCGCAACCGCCGCCGCCGCCCCAGATCCAGTCGCCTCCGCATCTTCCCAGCACCGACAGAAGCGCCGTGTCCTCCCCGGGCTCCTCCTTGTCGCCTCGCTCTGCCGCAAGCCGTCGCCGCCATCTCCTTGGATGGATCCGGCGAGATCCGCCGCCGACACCCGGATCGCCGCATCCCCGACCGCCTCGAGCCACGTGACCCGCACTCCCGCACGGCCCAGCTGTCGCGGACTCTGCGCTTAAGGAGAGGCTGGTGTGCATTAGGCGGTGGCCGAGTGGAGGACCACCGGACGGCGAGCCGCTCCCAAGGACGGCAGCTGGGGCGCCTAATTGTAGCGCCTGCAATCTTTTAGATGATCCACGATGAGGCTTCGTGTGCGTGTGTTCGAGTTTAGAAGCAGCAGGAGGCAGGATATGATGCATAGAAGGAAATTATTTGCATGATTTCAGCATCAAGATCATTGCCTTCCGTGATTGTAGGGGACGCGGGATCTTAGCGGGAGCACCCTCTCCTGGTGGAGTGCGGTCAGTCATTGGAAATTGCTAAGTGCACACCATAAAGGTATTAGATCAATGATGACCGTTAGATTTAGACTTATGAACCTAATCGTGTGGTGCAGATTGGTTCGTGCGGTGTTGTGGGACTAATTATGGGGTACATGTAAGAAAGTTCTTGTTCGATTGTTTAATAGTAGTGAAGATGTTGTTTTCTAGTGAACTTTGGAACATTAGTTAGCCTGGTATGTCCCCAGCACTTTTGCTTTGGTACACCCCCCCTAACACAAGGAGGACTGAGATTGCACGATACCCCTTCATAACGAAGGGCATGATGGGCAAATTCTAAAAAAGAGTCCACCTACCCCCCGCCCGCCCGTGGCCTGTATGTATACGAATACAGCTTTTTTTCTAAACATCGTGGGTGGACGTGCCGCTAATTACGTGCTTCCATCTGGTTTCCCTAACTGCCCGCATACCCTGCCGCTCGCTGTCCTCCTAGCTTGCCGCGCCGTCGCCACGCCTGCCGCCCGCATCCCGTCACATCGACTGTCGTGCCGCGCGCCGCTTCCTCTCGGCTGCCGCACCGACTGCTGCCTGCCGCCTGCCGCAGGCCGCAGCACGTCGGCCGCCGCGCCCCCGTGGACGCGTCGCGTGGCAGGCCCCGTGTGCCGCGTGCCGCATGCCGCGCGCCGCTGAACGTCGGCTGCCGTGCCCCATCTGCCGCGCGCCGCTGCACCTCGGCCACCGTGCCCCCATGGACGCGTCATGTCGCCTCGCCTGCCGCATCGTCCCCTCGGCCGCCGCGCCCCTCCAATGCCCACGACGCGTCGCGTTCCCCGCCTCCCTCCTATAAAAACGCCACCCCCCGGCCGGCGCCCTAGCCACAAACCACCCACAAACCCCCACCCAACCCTAGATCTTTCTGTCGGCGGCGCAATTTCTCACGGCCGCGATGGCTCGTGGACGCGGCTGTTTCGGCAGGCAGTGGTTCGGCGGTGGAGGAGGCACCAGAGGCAGCCGCGGGGGAGGAGGTGCCGGAGGCAGCGGCGGGGGTGGCGCCGCACCGGGCGGTGTGTGGCCGTCTAGCCTCACCGGGCCGCAGACGGTGGACATCTACCCGCACGGCATCCCCGTGCCACCGTCGTCCCGCCTAGCGCACGGGTGGCACATCACCACCGACGGCTATGCCACGCCGGGCCCCCCACAACGCGGTCATGGAACCCCGAAGGTCGCCGGAGTTTTTGGGAAGGCCGCGACTTCGACACTGTCGTCGCGTTCTACAAGTCATGCGGCATCCGCGCAGACGCTCCAAACATGCCCCTCGCACCCCTGCCACCCCGGCCGTGCAGCCGTGTGCCGGTCGGCGCGCTCGTGCAGGTGCCCCGGCCGCTCCAATCGCGGCGCCGGCCGCTCCCGCCGCCGCTCCTGAGTTGCAGATCCCGCCGGAATTGGCCGCGATGCAGGAGGAGGGCAACCCGTTGGAATCGCCGGGTTTGATCATCACGATCCGGAAATCGACTTCGGAGATGGGGTGGCTGCCGCCGGCAGAGGTGGTTGACCCGAGGGACCCGGCCGACGAGCCGGGGTTATGGCAGGCGATGAGGGAGTCGACCGAACTGCTAGCGCAGCAGTGTTCGACCGCGGTGGAATTTTTGACACACTTCGGCGGCTCCGACGGCGGCGAAGACAATGGTCAAGACCGTGGCGATGGCGGAGTTGTGGATCTTGTGATGAGCGACGACCAGTAGTTAGATTATTTTTCTTTTTTAAAATTTCAAATGTAAAATTTCGTTCAAAAAACTATGTCAAATATCCTAAATATGAACAAAATTATGTTGCTTTAAAGAATTATGGAATGTTTGAATGTTTTATCAGTTATTTTTTATGTTGTGGGCTGCATTTGAATTCGATCAAAATAGGTATGAAAGAACGCACGAGCGGTCGTTAAACGCACCGAAAACTTGTTTAAATTTGTTTTGTACAAGTTGATCTTCCTTGATCAAATGGAAAATCATCTCCTACAATATGTGAGAATTGATACGGCTAACAACAATTTGTGGAAAAAAAATTAAATGCATTTCATCGATGTGAAAAAAAAGCCTTGTTTGAGAGTCGCCATACAGGCAGGCCCGAACGTTCATGTTTGTACATGGTGTCTGTGCAGGCATGCATGAAATGATACCAACATTTTTCCATCATGTGGGAATTCCCAGTGTACTACCCCACGGAAGATTTGGACGAATTCGAACACCAAACGCATGTTCCGTCACGTCCAGGAAGTGTTTTAGGGTTTTTTAGCGGGCAAGACCCTAGAAAATGCATCGAACGTCGGAAAATAACGAAACTTGTCATGCATGCTTGCCATGGTGGTGGGAGGGTGTGGAAAAAGATTGGGCTCATTCGGGTGAGTTAAAAAAAATGTCTTTCAGAGTAGCCCTACCGGCAGACCCGAACGTTCCTGGTTGCACATGGTGTACATGATGCCATGCATGAAATGACAACAAATTAAGCCAGCATATGGGCATGAGCACTGGAGTCCCCCACGCAAGATTAGAACGAATTCGGACACCAAACGCATGTTGCGTCATGTCCGGCAGTGTTTTAGGGTTTTTTCACCGTGAAAACCCTAGAAAATTCATCGAACGTCGAAAATCAACGAAAATTGGCATGCATGCTTGGCATGGTGGTGGGAGGGTGTGCAACAAGTTTTGGCTTGTTTGGAGGAGTTGAAAAAAAACCCTCTTTCAGACTTGCCCTCCAGGAGACCCGAACGTTCCTGGTTGTACATGGTGTACGTGATGGCATGCATGAAATGACACCAAATTTTGGCATGGTGTGTGCTAGCCCACTGGAGTCTCCAGCGCAAGATTACAACGAATGCGGACACGAAACGCACGTTGCGTCACATCCGGAAGTGTTTTAGGGTTTTTTCACCGGGAAAACCCTAGAAAAATCATCGAACGTCGAAAATCAACGAAAATTGGCACGCATGCTTGGCATGGTGGTGGGAGGGTGTGCAAAAGGTTTTGGCTCGTTTGGAGTAGTTGAAAAAAAAATAGCTCTTTCGGACTTGCCCTCCAGCGGACCCGAACGTTCCTGGTTGTACATGGTGTACGTGATGGCATGCATGAAATAACACCAAATTTTGGCATGGTGTGTGCATGCCCACTGGAGTCCCCCACGCAAGTTTAGAACGAATTCGGACACGAAACGCACATTGCGTCACGTCCGGCAGTGTTTTAGGGTTTTTTCACCAGGAAAACCCTATAAAATTCATCGAACATCAAAAATCAACGAAAATTGGCATGCATACTTGGCATGGTGGTGGGAGGGTGTACAAATTTTTTTGGCTCATTTGGAGGAGTTGGAAAAAAAAACTTTTTCGGACTTGCCCTCCTACAGAAGTTGTACACGGTGTACGTGATGGCATCCATGAAATGACACCAAATTCTAGCATGGTGTGTGTGTGCCCACTGGAGTCCCCCACGCAAGATTAGAACGAATTCCGACACCAAACGAATGTTGTGTCACGTCCGACAGTTTTTTAGGGTTTTTTCACCGGGAAAACCCTAGAAAATTCATCGAACATAAAAAATCATTGAAAATTGGCATGCATGCTTGGCATGGTGGTGGGAGGGTGTGGAAAAAGTTTTGGGTCGGTTGGAGGAGCTGGAAAAAAAAACCACTTTCGGACTTGCCATCCGGCAGACCCGAACGTTCCTGGTCGTACATGGTGTACATGATGGCATGCATGAAATGACACCAAATTTTGGCATGGTGTGTGTATGCCCACTTGAGTCCCCCACGCAAGATTAGAACGAATTCGGAAACGACACGCATGTTGCGTCACGTTCGGCGGTGTTTTAGGGTATTTTTCACAGGGAAAACCCTAGAAATATCATCGAACGTCGAAAATCAACGAAAATTGGCATGCATTCTTGGCACGGTGGTGGGAGCGTGTGCAAAAACTTTTGGCTCGTTCCTGGTTATACATGGTGTACATGATGACATGCATGAAATGACACCAAATTTAGGCATGGTGTGTGCATGCCCACTGGAGTCCCCCACGCAAGATTAGAACGAATTCGGACACCAAACACATGTTGCGTCACGTCCGGCAGTGTTTTAGGGTTTTTTCACCGTGAAAACCCTAGAAAATTCATCGAACGTGGAAAATCAACGAAAATTGACATGCATGCTTGGCATGGTGGTGGGAGGGTGTGAAAAAAGTTTTGGCTCGTTTGTAGGAGTTGAAAAAAAGGCCTCTTTCGGACATGCCCTCCGGGAGACCCAAACGTTCCTGGTTGTACATGGTGTACGTGATGGTATGCATGAAATAATACCAAATTTTGGCATGGTGTGTGCACGCCCACTGGAGTCCCCCACACAAGATTAGAACGAATTCGGACATGAAACGCAATTTGCGTCATGTCCGGCAGTGTTTTATTGTTTTTTTCACCGGGAAAAAACTAGAAAATTCATCGAACGTCGAAAATCAACGAAAATTGGCATGCATGCTAGCCATGGTGGTGGGAGGGTGTGGCAAAAAGTTTTGGCTCGTTGGAGAGTTGGAAAAACACTCTTTCGGATTGCCCTCGGCAGAGCCGAACGTTCCTGGTTGTACACGGTGTACTGATAGCAGGCATGAAATGACACCAATTTTAGCATGGTTGTGCATGCCCACTAGAGTCCCCCACGCAGATAAGAATGAATTCGGACACAAACGCCATTTGCGTCACGTTCGGCAGTGTTTTAGGTTTTTTTCACCGGAAAACCCTAGAAAATTCATCGAATGTCAAAAATCAACGAAAATTGGCATGCATTGCTTGGCATGTTGGTGGAGGGTGTGCAAAAAGTTTTGGCTCGTTTGGAGAAGTTGAAAAAAAGCATCTTTCGGATTGCCCTCCGGAAGACCCGAACGTTCCTGGTTGTACATGTAGTACGTGATGGCATGCATGAAATGACACCAAATTTTGGCATGTGTGTGTGTGCCCACTGGAGTCCCCCACGCAAGATTAGAACGATTCGGCCACGAAACGCACGTTGCGTCACGTCCGGCAGTGTTTTAGGGTTTTTTTCACCGGAAAACCCTAGAAAATTCATCGAACATCGAAAATTGGCATCCAAGCTTGGCAGTGGTGTGGGGTGTGCAAAAAGTTTTGCTCTTTGGGAGTTGGAAAAAAACCTCTTTCGGACTTGCCCTCCGCAGAGCCGAACGTTCTGGTTGTACATGGTGTACATGATGGCATGCATGAAATAACACCAAATTTTTGGCATGGTGTGTGGCATGCCCACTGGAGTCCCGCACGCAAGTATAAAACGAATTCGACACGAAACGCACGTTGCGTCAGTCCGGCAGTGTTTTAGGTTTTTTTTCACCGGGAAAACCCTAGAAACTCATCGAATGTCAAAAAAAATCAAAAAATTAGGCATGCATGTTTGGCATGGTGGTGGGAGGGTGGCAAAAGTTTTGGCTCGTTTGGAGGAGTTGAAAAAAAACCTCTTTCGACTTGCCCTCCGCAGACCCGACGTCTGGTTCTACATGTACGTGATGGCATCATGAATAACCAAATTTTGGCATGGTGTGGTGCATGCCCACTGAGTCCCCCACGCAAGTTTAGAACGAATTCGGACACGAACGCAACTTGCGTCACTCCGGCAGTGTTTTAGGGTTTTTCACCGGAAAACCCTGAAAATTCATCGACTCAAAATCAACGAAAATTGGCATGCATGCTTGCATTGTGGGGGAGGGTGTGCAAAAAGTTTTGGCTCGTTTGGAGGAGTTGGAAAAAAAAACTTTTTCGGACTTGCCCTCCTACAGACCCGAACATTTCTGTTCACGGTGTATGTGATGGCATCCTGAAATGACACCAAATTTGGCATGGTGTGTGGTGCCACTGGAGTCCCCCCAGCAAGATTAGAACGAATTCCGACACCAAACGATGTTGTGTCACGTCCGCCAGTTTTTTAGGGTTTTTTCACCGGGAAAACC
>CM022297.1:529112408-529124141 GCA_011799875.1 Thinopyrum elongatum
ACTTGCCCTCCGGCAGACCCGAACGTTCCTGGTTATACATGGTGTACATGATGACATGCATGAAATGACACCAAATTTAGGCATGGTGTGTGCATGCCCACTGGAGTCCCCCACGCAAGATTAGAACGAATTCGGACACCAAACACACGTTGCGTCACGTCCGGCAGTGTTTTGGGGTTTTTTCACCGTGAAAACCTTAGAAAATTCATCGAACGTGGAGAATCAACGAAAATTGACATGCATGCTTGGCATGGTAGTGGGAGGGTGTGAAAAAAGTTTTGGCTCGTTTGTAGGAGTTGAAAAAAAGGCCTCTTTCGGACTTGCCCTCCGGGAGACCCAAACGTTCCTGGTTGTACATGGTGTACCAACTCAGGACGTTCGGGTCCGCTGGAGGGCAAGTCCGAAAGAAGCTTATTTTTTGTTTTCAACTACTCCAAACGAGCCAAAACCCTTTGCACACCCTCCCACCACCGATGCCAAGCATGCGTGCCCAATTTTCGTTGATTTTTCGACTCGAATGATTTTTCTGTCTAGGGTTATTCCCGGTGAAAAAATCCCTAACACTTCCGGAGTGACGCAACGTGTGTTCGTGCCGCATTCAATTGTAATCTTAGCGCTGTAGCTCAGTGGGCTACACACACACCATGCCAAATTTGGTGTCATTTCATGCATCCATCACGTACACCATGTACAACCAGGCAACGTTCGGGTCTCCTGGAGGCAATCGAAAGAGGCCCTTTTTTTTCAACTCCTCCAAACAAGCCAAAACTTTTGCAACACCCTCCCAACCACCATTGCCAAGCAATGCCAGCCAATTGTCGTTGATTTTCTACGTTCTGATTGAATTTCCTAGGGTTTTCACGTGAAAAAACCCTAAAACACTGCCGGACATGACGCAACATGCGTTTGGTGTCCGAATTCGTTCTAATATTGCGTGGGGGACTCCAGTGCTCATTTCCCATATGCTGGCTTATTTGTGTCATTTCCATGCATGGCTCATGTACACCATGTGCAAAACCAGGAACGTTCGGGTCTGTCCGGTAGTGGGTCTAAACTCTGAAAGACGTTTTTTTTTTAACTCAACCGAATGAGCCCCATCTTTTTTCCACACCACAACCCTCCCACCACCATGGCCAGCATGCAGACAGTTTCTTATTTTCCGACGTCGCTGCATTTTCTAGGGGTCTTGCCCCGCGCAAAAAAAACCCTAACACACTGTTCCTGGACGTGACGGAACATGCGTTTGTGTGTTTGATTCAATCAAATTCTTTTCCGTGTGGTAGTACACTTGGAATTCCCACATGATTGAAAAATTGTTGTTATCATTTCATTGCATGCCTGACATACAACCATGTACAAACAGGAACGTTCGTATTCCTGCCTATATGGCGACTCTCAAACAGGCTTTTTTTTTTCACATGATGAAATGCATTTAATTTTTTTTCCACAATTGTTGTATCCGCTCATTCTCACATATCGTAGGAGATGAATTTTCCCATTTGATCACAGTAGATCAACTTGTGAAAAAACAAATAAAGAATTTTCGGTGCGTTTCACGACCCGGCTCATGCGTCTTTTCATACCTATTTTGATCGAATTCAAATGCCCCCCCATAAAAAATAAGTGATAAAACATTCACATTCCATAATTCTTTAAAGCAACATAATTTTGGTTCATATTTAGGATATTTGAACCGAGTTTTTTGAAAAACGAAATTGTTACATTTGAATTTTAAAAAAGAAAAATAAATCTAACTACTTGTCGTCGCCATCACAAGATCCACAACTCCGCCATCGCCACCGGTCCTTGACCGTTGTCTCGCCGCCGTGGAGTCTGAAGGTCGTCGGAGCCGCCGAAAGTGTGTCAAAAATTCCACCGCGTTCGACACTGCTGGCGCTAGCATTTTCGTGACTCCCTCATCGCCTGCCATACCCCCTAACCCACCGGAGTACATCGGTCGGCCGAGGTCCTCGGTCAACCAACCAAAAAAATCTGCCGGCGGCAGCCACCGCCATCTCCGCAGCTCTGATTCCCGGATCGTGATGCTCAACCCGCCCGGCGATTCCCAACGGGTATTCCCACCCCTGCCTAACTCCAGGCCAAAATTCCCGGCGGATCGTGCAACTCAGGAGTGGCGGCGTAGCGCCGGCGCCGCGATTGAGCGCCGGGGCACCTGCCGTAGCGCGCGCCGGCACACATACACGCTGCACGGCCGGGGTGCAGAGGGTGCGAGGGGCATGTTTGAGCGTCTGCGCGGATGCCGCCATTACTTGTAGACGCGACGACCGTGTCGAAGTCGCGGCCTTCCCAAAACTTCCGGCGACCTTCGTGGGGGGCGGTTCCTGACCGCGTTGTGGGGCCCCCCGGCGTGAGCATAGCCTCGTTGGTGATGTGCCACCCGTGCGCTAGGCGTGACGACGGTGGCCGGGATGGCCGTGCGGGTTTAGATTCCACCGGCTGATTTGGTCCCGGTGAGCGAACGGCCCACACCAACCGCCCGGTGCGGGGGCGCCACCCCTCCGCTGCCCATCCGCACCCTCCTCCCCCGCCGGCTGCCTCTGGTGTCCTCCTCCACCGCCTAAGAACCGCCCACTGCCTGCCGAAACAGCCGCGTCCACGCCAGCGCGGCCGTGAGCAAATTGCGCCGGCCGACAGAAAGCTCTAGGGTTGGGTGGGGGTTTGTGGGTGGTTTGTGGCTAGGGCCGGCCCGGCCGGGGGTGGCGTTTTTATAGGAGGAGGGGCGGGGAACGCGACGCGTCGTGGGCATGTGGAGGGGCGCGGCGGCCGACGGACGATGCGGCAGGCGAGGGGCGACATGACGCGTCCATGGGGCACGGTGGCCGTAAGGTGCGCGGCGCCGCAGATGGGGCGCGGCAGCCGACGTTCAGCGCGCGGCGCATGTGCGGGCACGCGGCACACGGTGCCCTGCCACGCGCGCGTCCACGGGGCGCGGCGGCCGACGTGCCTGCGGCCTGCGGCAGGCGGCAGGCAGCAGTCGGTGCGCATGCCGATAGGAAGCGCGCGCGGCACGACAGTCGATGTGACGGGATCGGGCGGCAGCGTGGCGACGGCGCGGCAAGCTAGGAGGACAGCGAGCGCAGGGGTATGCGGCATTTTCAGGGAAACCAGATGGAAGCCACGATTCTCGCACGTCCCCCCCGATGTTTAGAAAAACAGCTGTATTCGTAACATACAGGCCACTGCTGGCGGGGGTAGGTGGACTCTTTTTCAATTTGCCCATCCTGCCCTTCGTTATGAAGGGGTATCGTGCAAATCTCAGTCCTCCTTTGTTGGGGGGGTGTACCAAAGCAAAAGTGCTGGGACACATACAGGGCTAACTAATGTTTCCAAAGTTCACTAGAAAACAACATCTTCACTACTATTAACAATCGAACAAGGAACTTTCTTACAGTACCCCATAATTTAGTCTCCCACACCACCGCACGAACCAATCTACAAAACACCACCGATTAGTTCATAAGTCCTAAATCTACGTCAATCATTGATCTAATATCTTTATGGTGGGTCACTTAGCAATTTCCATGACTGCCGCACTCCACCCGTAGGGGTTCTCCCGCTAAGATCCCCGCGTCCCCTACAATCACCACTGAAGGCAATGACTCTTGATGCTGAAATCATGCAAAAATTTCCTTCTAGCATCTATCCCTGCTCCCTGCTGTTCCTAACTCGAACACACTCACACGAGCCTCATCTTGGATCACTAAAAGATTGCAGGCGCTACAATTGGCGCCCAGCGCCGTCCTTGGGATCGCTCGCCGTCCTGTGGGTCCTCCACTCGGCACCGCCTAATGACCCCAGCCTCTCCTTACGCGCAGAGTCCGCGACCGCTGGGCCTGCGGGCGTGGGGTCACGTGGCCTCGAGGCTGTGCGTGGGATGCGGCGATCCGGTGTCCGGCGCGGCTCTCGCCGATCCATCCAAGGAAATGGCGGCGACGGCTTGCGGCAGGCGAGGCGACAATGAGGGGCCCGGGGAGGACATCGGCGCTTTCTGTCTTTGCTGGGAAGATGTGGAGGCGAACCCTTTGGATCTGGGGCGGCGGCGCGGTTGCGGTTGCGGGCGCCTTCGTTGCAGTTTCTTCTCCACGTTTCCGCCACCAACAAGTCCCGCCGTGATGTCCCCGGCTCGCCAACCAGCATAGACGGCAAAGCCTGGTGACGCTTGGGCGGGAACCCCTCTTCCCCCCCACTGCTCCCGCAGGCATTCAAGTCATCAAGCAAGATGGAGTTTTTTGTCAGGACCTATATTCTTTTGCCCCCTTGTTGTGAAAGGTAAAGAATGTGCGGGAGACTATAACAACCTCCCCAGCAATTGGTACGCAAGACCTTCCTCAGACCATGACCGAATTTGAAAAAACAGGTAATGTAGTTCTGAATAAGTTGTCTCTATCAGATGTCGGTATGGTTGCCTTGTTTATCACATTAATACAATTCCCGCATGTAGTGCTGACCTTTATGCTGAACAAAGGAACATCTGCCCTGAAACTTGCATAGAGGCGCCTTGAAGACTATCCCAGGGCTGGCTATAGTTAAACCAGAGCTTCCTAACTTTACTGAAGGTCGTAGCCCCGTCGAAGGCATGCTCTGTTTAACTATACCCCGCCCTTGGATAGTTCAATGCCGCCTCTATGCAGTTTTCAGGGCAGAATGTTCCTCTTTTTTTCAGCATCAAGGTCAGCACTACATTTGGGAATTTATTATGTGCTCAACAAGGCAACCATACGACATCTGATAGTAGACAACTTATTCAGAACATACATACCCTGTTTTTTTCAAACTCGGTCATGGTCTTGAGAAGTCTTGGTAGCACCTTGGCTGGGGAGTTGTATATTCCTCCAGCACATTCTTTACCTTTCACAAAAGGGGGCAAAAGAATATAGGCCTGACAACTCCATCTGCTTGAAGACCTTGAATGCCTGCATGAGCAGTGGGAAGAAGTCCGCCCACGCGTCCGCCAGGCTTTTGCCGTCCTATTGCTGGTTGGCGATGCCGGGAACCTCCCCGGCGACTTGTTTGGTTCGTGAAACCTGGAGACAGAACTGCCACCGAAGTCCCCCCGCAACCGCAACCGCCGCCGCCGCCCAGATCCGTCGCCTCCACATCTCCCTCACCGACCAGAGCGCCGTGCCTCCCCCGGGGGCTCCTCCTTGTCGCCTCGCTCTGCCGCAACGCCGTCGCCGCCATCTCCTTGGGATGGATCCGCGAATCCGCCGCCGACACCCGGATCGCCGCATCCCCGACCGCTCGCGCCACGTGACCCGCACTCCCGCACGCCCGGCTGTCGCGACCCTCTGCGCTTAAGGAGAGGCTGTGTGCATTAGGCGGTGGCCGAGTGTAGGACCACCGGACGGCAGCCCCCGCTCCCAAGGACGGCAAGCTGGGCGCCTAATTGTAGCCTGCACATCTTTTAGAATGACCACATGAGGCTTTTGCGTTTTGTGTTCGAGTTTAGAAGCAGCAGGGAGAGGATATATGCCTATAAGGAAATTTTTGCATGATTTCAGCATCAAGATCATGCCTTCCGTGATTGTAGGGACGCGGGATCTTACGGGACACCTCCCTGGTGGAGTGCGTCAGTCATTGGAAATGTGCTAGTGCACACCATAAAGTATTAGATCAATGATGACCGTTAGATTAGACTGTATGAACCTAATCGTGTGGCATTTTTGCAATTGTTCGTGCGGTGTTGTGGGACTAATTATGGGTACATGTAAGAAGTTCTTGTTCGATTGTTTTAATAGTATGCAAGATGTTGTTTTTCTAGTGAACTTTGGAACATTAGTTAGCCTGGTATGTCCCCGCAGCACTTTTGCTTTGGTACACCCCCCCTACACAAGGAGGACTGAGATGCACGATACCCCTCATAACGAAGGGCATGATGGGCAAATTCTAAAAAGAGTCCACCTACCCCCCGCCCCGCCCTGGCCTGTATGTATACGAATACAGCTTTTTTTCTAAACATCGTGGGTGGACGTGCCGCTAATTACGTGCTTCCATCGGTTTCCCTAACTGCCCGCATACCCTGCCGCTCGCTGTCCCTCCTAGCTTGCCGCGCCGTCGCCACTCGCCGCCGCCCGCATCCCGTCACATCGACTGTCGTGCCGCGCGCCGCTTCCGCTCTCGCTGCCCGCACCGACTGCTGCCTGCCGCACTGCCGCAGGCCGCAGCACGTCGCCGCCGCGCCCCCGTGGACGCGTCGCGTGGCAGGCCCGTGTGCCGCGTGCCGCATTGCCGCGCCGCGACACGGCGGCTGCCGCGCCCCATCTGCCGCCGCGCCGCTGCACCTCGCCCCGTGCCCCCATGGACGCGTCATGTCGCCTCCGCCTGCCGCAATCGTCCCCTCGCCGCCGCGCCCTCCAATGCCCACGACGCGTCCGCGTTCCCCGCCTCCCTCCATAAAAACGCCACCCCCCGCCGGCGCCCTAGCCACAAACCACCCACAACCCCCCCACCCACCCTAATCTTTCGTCGGGCGCAATTTCTCACGGCCGCGATGGCTCGTGGACGCGGCTTGTTTCGGCAGGCAGTGGTTCGGCGGTGGAGGAGGCCACCAGAGGCAGCCGCGGGGGATGAGGTGCCGGAGCAGCGCGGGGGTGGCGCCGCACCGGGCGGTGTGTGGGCCGTCTAGCCTCACCGGGCCGCAGAGTGGACATCTACCCGCACGGCATCCCCGTGCCACCGTCGTCCCGCCTAGCGCACGGTGGCACCATCACCACCGACGGCTATCCCGCGGCCCCCCACACCGCGGTCCATGGAACCCCCGAAGGTCGCCGGAGTTTTTGGGAAGTCCGCGACTTCGACACTGTCGTCGCGTTCTACAAGTCATGCGCATCCGCGCAGACGCTCCAAACATGCCCCTCGCACCCCTGCCACCCCGGCCGTGCAGCCGTGTGCCGTCGGCGCGCTCGTGCAGGTGCCCGGCCGCTCCAATCGCGGCGGCCCGCCGCTCCCGCCGCCCTCCTGAGTTGCAGATCCCGCCGGAATTGGCCGCGATGCAGGAGGAGGGCAACCCTGGAATCGCCGGTTTGATCATCACGATCCGAAATCGACTTCGGAGATGGGGTGGCTGCCGCCGGCAGAGGTGGTTTACCCGAGGGACCCGGCCGACGAGCCGGGTTATGGCAGGCGATGAGGGAGTCGACCAACTGCTAGCGCAGCAGTGTTCGACCGCGGTGGAATTTTTGACACACTTCGGCGCTCCGACGACTCCGACCTCGGCGCTGAAGACAATGGTCAAGACCGTGGCGATGGCGGAGTTGTGGATCTTGTGATGAGCGACGACCAGTAGTTAGATTATTTTCTTTTTTTAAAATTTCAAATGTAAAATTTCGTTCAAAAAACTATGTCAATATCCTAAATATGAACAAATATGTTGCTTTAAGAATTATGGAATGTTTGAATGTTTTATCAGTTATTTTTTTTATGTTGTGGGCTGCATTTGAATTCGATCAAAATCAGGTATGAAAGAACGCACGAGCGGTCTTAAACGCACCGAAAACTTTTTAAATTTGTTTTGTACAAGTTGATCTTCCTGATCCAAATGGAAAATCATCTCCTACAATATGTGAGAATTGATACGGCTAAACAATTGTGTGGAAAAAAATTAATGCATTTCATCGATGTGAAAAAAAGCCTTTTTGGAGTCGCCATAAGCAGGCCCGAACGTTCATGTTTTGTACATGTGTCTGTGCAGCATGCATGAAATGATACCAACATTTTTCCATCATGTGGAATTCCCAGTGTACTCCCCACGGAAGATTTGGAGAATCAAACACCAACGCTGTTCCGTCACGTCCAGAAGTGTTTTAGGGTTTTTTTCGGGAAAACCCTAGAAAATGCTCACGCTCGAAAAATACGAAACTTGTCATGCATGCCTTGCCATGGTGGGTGGAGGTTGTGGAAAAGATTGGGCTCATTCGGTTGGATAAAAAAACGTCTTTCAGAGTAGCCCTCCGGCAGACCCGAACGTTCCTGGTTGCAATGGTGTACATGATGCCATGCATGAAATACAACAAATTAAGCCAGCATATGGGCATGACACTGGAGTCCCCCACGCAAATTAGAACGAATTCGGACACCAAACGCATTTGCGTCATGTCCGGCAGTGTTTTAGGGTTTTTTCACTCGTAAAACCCTAGAAAATTCATCGAACGTCGAAAATCAACGAAAATTGGCATGCATGCTTGGCATGGTGGGTGAGGGTGTGCAAAAGTTTTGGCTTGTTTGGAGGAGTTGAAAAAAAAAACTCTCTTTCAGACTTGCCCTCCAGAGACCCGAACGTTCACTGGTTGTACATGGTGTACGTGATGGCATGCAAAATGACCCCAAATTTTGGCATGGTGTGTGCTAGCCCACTGGAGTCTCGCGCCAAGATTACAAGAATGCGGACACGAAACCACGTTGCGTCACATCCGGAAGTGTTTTAGGGTTTTTTCACCGGAAAACCCTAGAAAATCATCGAACGTCAAAATCAACGAAATTGGCAACGCATGCTTGGCATGGTGGTGGGAGGGTGTGCAAAAGTGGTTTGGGCTCGTTTGGAGTAGTTGAAAAAAAAATAGCTCTTTCGGACTTGCCCTCCAGCGACCCGAACTTTCTGGTTTACATGGTGTAACGTGATGGCATGCATGAAATAACACCAAATTTTGGCATGGTGTGTGCATGCCACTGAGTCCCCCACGCAAGTTTAGAACGAATTCGGACACGAAACGCACATTGCGTCACGTCCGGCAGTGTTTTAGGGTTTTTTCACCAGAAAACCCTAGTAAATTCATCGAACATCAAAATCAACGAAAATTGCGATGCATACTTGGCATGGTGTGGGAGGGTGCAAATTTTTTTGGCTCTTTGGAGGAGTTGGAAAAAAAACTTTTTCGGACTTGCCCTCCTACCGAAGTTGTACACGGTGTACGTGATGGCATCCTGAATCACCAAATTTCTAGCATTGTGTTGCGTGCCCACTGGATCCCCCACGCAAGATTAGAACGATTCGACACCAAACGCAATGTTTGTCACGTCCGACAGTTTTTTAGGTTTTTTTCACCGGGAAAACCCTAGAAAATTCATCGAACATAAAAATCATTGAAAATTGGCATGCATGCTTGGCATGGTGGTGGAGGGTTGGAAAAAGTTTTGGGTCGTTGGAGGAGCTGGAAAAAAAAACACTTTCGGACTTGCCATCCGGCAGACCAAGTTCCTGGTCGTACATGGGTGTCACTGATGGCATGCATGAAATGACACCAAATTTTGGCATGGTGTGTGTATGCCACTGGAGTCCCCCACGCAAGATTAGAACGAATTCGGAAACGACAACGCATGTTGCGTCACGTTCGCGGTGTTTTTAGGGTATTTTCACAGGGAAAACCCTAGAATTCATCGAACGTCGAAATCAACGAAATGTGCAGGCATTCTTGGCACGGTGGGGGAGCGTGTGCAAAAACTTTTGGCTCGTTTGGAGGAGTTGCAAAAAAAACCTCTTTCGGACTTGCCCTCCGGCAGACCCGAACGTTCCTGGTTATACATGGTTTACATGATACATGCATGAAATGCCACCAAATTTAGGCATGGTGTGTGCATGCCCCTGGAGTCCCCCACGCAAGATTAGAACGAATTCGGACACCAAACACATGTTCGTCACGTCCGGCAGTGTTTAGGGTTTTTTCACCGTGAAAACCCTAGAAAATTCATCGAACGTGGAAAATCAACGAAAAATTGACATGCATGCTTGGCATGGTGGGGGGTGGGAGGTGCTAAAAAGTTTTGGCTCGTTTGTAGGAGTTGAAAAAAGGCCTCTTTCGGACTTGCCCTCCGGAGACCCAAACGTTCCTGGTTGTACATGGTGTACTTGATGGTATGCATGAAATATACCAAATTTTGGCATGGTGTGTGCACGCCCACTGGATCCCCCACACAAGATTAGAACGAATTCGGACATGAAACGCATTTGCGTCATGTCCGGCAGTGTTTTATTGGTTTTTTTCACCGGAAAAAACTAGAAAATCATCACGAACGTCGAAAATCAACAAAATTGGCATGCATGCTAGCATGGTGGGTGGGAGGGGTGCAAAAAGTTTTGGCTCGTTTGGAGGATTTGGAAAAAACTCTTTCGGACTTGCCCTCCGGCAGAGCCGAGTTCCTGGTTGTAACAGTGTACTATGCAGCATGAAATGACACCAATTTTTAGCATGGTTTGTGCATGCCCACTAGAGTCCCCCCCCAAGATAATAATGAATTCGGACACAAACGCCATTTGCGTCACGTCGGCAGTGTTTTAGGGTTTTTTTCACCGGGAAAACCCTAGATTCATCGATGTCAAAATCACGAAAATTGGCATGCATGCTTGGCATGTTGGTGGAGGTGTGTCAAAAAGTTTTGGCTCGTTTGGAGAAGTTGAAAAAAAGCATCTTCGGATTGCCTCCGGAAACCCGAACGTTCCTGGTTGTACATGGTGATACGTGATGGCTGCATGAAATGACAACCAAATTTTGGCATGGTGTGTGCATCCCACTGGAGTCCCCCCGCAAGATTAGAACGAATTCGGCACGAAACGCACTTGCGTCACGTCCGGCAGTGTTTTAGGGTTTTTTTCACCGGAAAACCTAGAAAATTCATCGAACAGGAAAATTGGCATCCGCTTGGCATGGTGGTGGGAGTGTGCAAAATTTTTGGCTCATTTGAAGGAGTTGGAAAAAACCTCTTTCGGACTTGCCCTCCGGCAGAGCCGAACGTTCCTGGTTGTACACTGGTGTCATGATGGGCATGCATAAATACACCAAATTTTTGGCATGGTGTGGTGCATGCCCACTGAGTCCCCGCACGCAAGTATAAAACAATTCGGACACGAACACGCACTTGCGTCATGTCGGCAGTGTTTTAGGTTTTTTCACCGGGAAAACCCTAGAAACTCATCGAATGTCAAAAATCAACAAAATTAGCATGCTTTTTGGCATGGTGGGAGTTGGGCAAAAGTTTTGGCGCGTTTGGAGGAGTTGAAAAAAACCTCTTCGGACTTGCCCTCCGCAGACCCGAACGTTCCCTGGTTCTACATGTTACGTGATGGCATGCATGAAACTAACACAATTTTGGCATGGTGTGTGCATGCCCACGGAGTCCCCCACGCAAGTTTAGAACGAATTCGACACGAACCAACGTTGCGTCACATCGCAGTGTTTTAGGGTGTTTTCACCGGGAAAACCCTGAAAATTACGAACGTCGAAAATCAACGAAAATTGGCATGCATGCTTGGCATGTGTGGGGGGGTGTGCAAAAAGTTTTGGCTCGTTTGGAGGAGTTGGAAAAAAAACCTCTTTCGGACTTGCCTCCCCAGACCCGAACTTCCTAGTTTGTACACGGTGTACGTGATGGCATCCATGAAATGACACCAATTTCATGGTTGTGTGCGTGCCACTGGAGTCCCCCAGCAAGTATAGAACGAATTCGCACCAAACGCATGTTGGTCACGTCCGACAGTGTTTTTAGGGTTTTTCACCGGGAAACCTAGAAATTTCATCGAACTCAAACATAAATTGGCATGCATGCTTGGCATGTGGTGGAGGTGTGAAAAAGTTTTGGCTCGGTTTGGAGAGTGGAAAAAAAACCTCTTCTCTTTCGACTGTCCCTCCGGGAGAGAAGAGAGCGCCCCACATTCCTGGTTGTACATGGTGTACGTGATGGTATGCATGAAATAATACCAAATTTTGGCATGGTGTGTGCACG
>CM022297.1:529124253-529155886 GCA_011799875.1 Thinopyrum elongatum
CATGCACACACCCATGCAAAATTTTGTGTTATTTCATGCATGCCATCCACTACTACATGTAGAACCAGGACGTTCGGGTCGCCGGGGCAAGTCGAAAGAGGTTTTTTTTCAACTCCTCCAAACGAGCCAAAACTTTTTGCACAACTCCCACCACCATGCCAAACATGCATGTAATTTTGTGATTTTTCGACGTTCGATGAAGTTTCTACGTTTTTCCCGGTGAAAAAACCTAAACCTGGCCGGACATGACGCAACGTGGTTTCGTGTCCAATTCGTTTATACTTGCGTGCGGAATCCAGTGGGCATGCACACACATGCCAAAATTGTGGGGTTATTTCATGATGCCATCATGTACACCCTGTACAACCAGGAACGTTCGGCTCTGCGGAGGGCAAGTCCAAAGAGGTTTTTTTTTCCAACTCCTTCAATGAGCCAAAACTTTTTGCACACCCTCCCACCACCAGCCAAGCTTGGATGCCAATTTTCGATGTTCGATGAATTTTCAGGGTTTTCCGGTGAAAAAAACCCTAAAACACTGCCGGACGTGACGCAACGTGCGTGTCGTGTCCGAATTCGTTCTAATCTTGCTGGGGACTCCAGTGGGCATAGCACACACAGCCAAAATTTGGTGTCATTTCATGCATGCCATCACGTACACCATGTCAACCAGGAACGTTCGGGTCTCCGAGGGCAATTCCGATAGATGTTTTTTTTTCACTTCTCCAACGAGCCAAAACTTTTGCACACCCTCCACCACCATGCCAAGCATGCATGCCAATTTTCGTTGATTTTGACATTCGATGAATTTTCTAGGGTTTTCGGTGAAAAAACCTAAAACACTGCCGAACGTGACGCAAAGTGCGTTTCGTGTCCGAATTATTCTTATCTTGCGTGGGGGACTCTAGTGGGCATGCACAAACCATGCTAAAATTTGGTGTCATTTCATGCATGCCATCACGTACACCGTGTACACCAGGAACGTTCGGCTCTGCCGGAGGGCAAGTCCGAAAGAGTTTTTTTCCAACTCCTCCAAACGAGCAAAACTTTGCAATCCCACCACACCATGGAAGATGCATGCCAAGTTTTCGTTGATTTTCGACGTTCGATGATTTTCTAGTTTTTCCCGGTGAAAAAAACCATAAAACACTGCCGAACATGACGCAAAGTGCGTTTCTGTCCGAATTCGTTCTAATCTTGTGTGGGGGACTCCAGTGGGCGTGCACACACATGCCAAATTTGGTATTATTTCATGCATACATCAGTACACACATGGTGTACGTGATGGCATGCATGAAATAACATGAAATTTTGGCATGGTGTGTGCATACCCACTGGAGTCCCCCACGCAAGTTTTGAAAGAATTCGGACACGAAATGCACATTGCGTCACGTCCGGAAGTGTTTTAGGGTTTTTTCACCAGGAAAACCCTAAAAAATTCATCGAATGTCGAAAATCAACGAAAATTGGCATGCATGCTTCGCATGGTGGTGGGAGGGTGTGCAAAAAGTTTTGGCTCGTTTGGAGGAATTGGAAAAAAACTCTTTCGGACTTGCCCTCCGGCAGACCCGACCGTTCCTAGTTGTACACAGTGTACGTGATGGCATGCATGAAATGACACCAAATTTTAGCATGGTTTGTGCATGCCCACTAGAGTCCCCCACGCAAGATAAGAACGAATTCGGACACCAAACGCACGTTGCGTCACGTCCGGCAGTGTTTTAGGGTTTTTTCACCCGGAAAACCCTAGAAAATTCATCGAACGTCAAAAATCATTAAAAATTGGCATGCATGCTTGGCATGGTGGTGGGAGGGTGTGGAAAAAGTTTTGGGTCGGTTGGAGCAGCTGGAAAAAAAAACCTCTTTCGGACTTACCCTCCGGCAGACCCGAACGTTCCTGGTCGTACATGGTGTACATGATGGCATGCATGAAATGACACCAAATTTTGGCATGGTGTGTGCATGCCCACTGGAGTCCCCCACGCAAGGTTAGAACGAATTCGGACACGAAACGCATGTTGCGTCACGTTCGACGGTGTTTTAGGGTTTTTTTCACAGGGAAAACCCTAGAAAATTCATCGAACGTCGAAAATCAACGAAAATTGGCATGCATTCTTGGCATGGTGGTGGGAGGGTGTGCAAAAAGTTTTGGCTCGTTTGGAGGAGTTGCAAAAAAAACCTCTTTCGGACTTGCCCTCCGGCAGACCCGAACGTTCCTGGTTATACATGGTGTACATGATGACATGCAGGAAATGACACCAAATTTAGGGATGGTGTGTGCATGCCCACTGGAGTCCCCCACGCAAGATTAGAACGAATTCGGACACGAAACGCATGTTGCGTCATGTCCGGCAGTGTTTTAGGGTTTTTTCACCGGGAAAACCCTAGAAACTTCATTGAACGTCGAAAAATCAACAAAAACTAGCATGCACGTTTGGCATGGTGGTGGGAGGTTGTGCAAAAAGTTTTGGCTCGTTTGGAGGAGTTGAAAAAAAAACCTCTTTCGGACTTGCCCTCCGGCAGACCCGAAAGTTCCTGGTTCTACATGGTGTACGTGATGGCACGCATGAAATAACACGAAATTTTGGCATGGTGTGTGCATGCCCACTCGAGTCCCCCACGCAAGTTTAGAACGAATTCGGACACGAAACGCACGTTGCGTCACATCCGGCAGTGTTTTAGGGTGTTTTCACCGGGAAAACCCTAGAAAATTCATCGAACGTCGAAAATCAACGAAAATTGGCATGCATGCTTGGCATGGTTGCGGGAGGGTGTGCAAAAAGTTTTGGCTCGTTTGGAGAAGTTGAAAAAAAAGCCTCTTTCGGAATTGCCCTCCGGGAGACTCGAATGATCCTGGTTGTACATGGTGTACGTGATGGCATGCATGAAATGACACCAAATTTTGGCATGGTGTGCGCATGCCCACTGGAGTCCCGCACGCAAGATTAGAACGAGTTCGGACACGCAACGCAAGTTGCGTCATGTCCGGCAGTGTTTTAGGGTTTTTTCACCGGGAAAACCCTAGAAAATTCATCGAAGGTCGAAAATTGGCATGCATGCTTGGCATGGTGGTGGGAGGGTGTGCAGAAAGTTTTGGCTCGTTTGGAGGAGTTGAAAAAAAAACCTCTTTCGGACTTGCCCTCCGGCAGACCCGAAGGTTCCTGGTTGTACATGGTGTACGTGATGGCATGCATGAAATAACACGAAATTTTGGCATGGTGTGTGCATACCCACTGGAGTCCCCCACGCAAGTTTAGAAAGAATTCGGACATGAAATGCACATTGCGTCACGTCCGGAAGTGTTTTAGGGTTTTTTTCACATCGAAAATTGGCATGCAAGCTTGGCATGGTGGTGGGAGGGTGTGCAAAAAGTTTTGGCTCATTTGAAGGAGTTGGAAAAAAAAACCTCTTTCGGACTTGCCCTCCGGCCGAGCCGAACGTTCCTGGTTGTACATGGTGTACGTGATGGCATGCATGCAATAACACCAAATTTTGGCATGGTGTGTGCATGCCCACTGGAGTCCCGCACGCAAGTATAAAACGAATTCGGACACGAAACGCATGTTGCGTCATGTCCGGCAGTGTTTTAGGGTTTTTTCACCGGGAAAACCCTAGAAACTTCATTGAACGTCGAAAAATCAACAAAAATTAGCATGCACGTTTGGCATGGTGGTGGGAGGTTGTGCAAAAAGTTTTGGCTCGTTTGGAGGAGTTGAAAAAAAAACCTCTTTCGGACTTGCCCTCCGGCAGACCCGAAAGTTCCTGGTTCTACATGGTGTACGTGATGGCATGCATGAAATAACACGAAATTTTGGCATGGTGTGTGCATGCCCACTCGAGTCCCCCACGTAAGTTTAGAACGAATTCGGACACGAAACGCACGTTGCGTCACATCCGGCAGTGTTTTAGGGTGTTTTCATCGGGAAAACCCTAGAAAATTCATCGAACGTCGAAAATCAACGAAAATTGGCATGCATGCTTGGCATGGTTGCGGGAGGGTGTGCAAAAAGTTTTGGCTCGTTTGGAGGAGTTGGAAAAAAAGCCTCTTTCGGAATTGCCCTCCGGGAGACTCGAATGATCCTGGTTGTACATGGTGTACGTGATGGCATGCATGAAATGACACCAAATTTTGGCATGGTGTGCGCATGCCCACTGGAGTCCCGCACGCAAGATTAGAACGAGTTCGGACACGCAACGCAAGTTGCGTCATGTCCGGCAGTGTTTTAGGGTTTTTTCACCGGGAAAACCCTAGAAAATTCATCGAAGGTCGAAAATTGGCATGCATGCTTGGCATGGTGGTGGGAGGGTGTGCAGAAAGTTTTGGCTCGTTTGGAGGAGTTGAAAAAAAAACCTCTTTCGGACTTGCCCTCCGGCAGACCCGAAGGTTCCTGGTTGTACATGGTGTACGTGATGGCATGCATGAAATAACACGAAATTTTGGCATGGTGTGTGCATACCCACTGGAGTCCCCCACGCAAGTTTAGAAAGAATTCGGACATGAAATGCACATTGCGTCACGTCCGGAAGTGTTTTAGGTTAGAACGAATTCGGACACGAAACGCATGTTGTGTCACGTTCGGCGGTGTTTTAGGGTTTTTTTCACAGGGAAAACCCTAGAAAATTCATCGAACGTCGAAAATCAACGAAAATTGGCATGCAATCTTTGCATGGTGGTGGGAGGGTGTGCAAAAAGTTTTGGCTCGTTTGGAGGAGTTGCAAAAAAAACCTCTTTCGGACTTGCCCTCCGGCAGACCCGAACGTTCCTGGTTATACATGGTGTACATGATGACATGCATGAAATGACACCAAATTTAGGGATGGTGTGTGCATGCCCACTGGAGTCCCCCACGCAAGATTAGAACGAATTCGGAAACCAAACGCACGTTGCGTCACGTCCGGCAGTGTTTTAGGGTTTTTTCACGGTGAAAACCCTAGAAAATTCGTCGAACGTGGAAAATCAACGAAAATTGGCATGCATGCTTGGCATGGTGGTGGGAGGGTGTGCAAAAAGTTTTGGCTCGTTCGGAGGAGTTGAAAAAAAAGCCTCTTTCGGACTTGCCCTCCGGGAGACCCGAACGTTCCTGGTTGTACATGGTGTACGTGATGGCATGCATGAAATGACACCAAATTTTGGCATGGTATGTGCTAGCCCACTGGAGTCTCCCGCGCAAGATTACAACGAATGCGGACACGAAACGCACGTTGCGTCACATCCGGAAGTGTTTTAGGGTTTTTCACCGGGAAAACCCTAGAAAAATCATCGAACGTCGAAAATCAACGAAAATTGGCACGCATGCTTGGCATGGTGGTGGGAGGGTGTGCAAAAGGTTTTGGCTCGTTTGGAGTAGTTGAAAAAAAATACCTCTTTCGGACTTGCCCTCCGGCAGACCCGAACGTTCCTGGTTGTACATGGTGTACGTGATGGCATGCATGAAATAACACCAAATTTGGCATGGTGTGTGCATGCCCACTGGAGTCCCCCATGCAAGTTTAGAACGAATTCGGACACGAAACGCACATTGCGTCACGTCCGGCAGTGTTTTAGCGTTTTTTCACCAAGAAAACCCTAGAAAATTCATCGAACATCAAAAATCAACGAAAATTGGCATGCATGCTTGGCATGGTGGTGGGAGGGTGTGCAAATTTTTTTGGCTCGTTTGGAGGAGTTGGAAAAAAAAACTTTTTCGGACTTGCCCTCCTACAGACCCGAACATTTCTAGTTGTACATGGTGTACGTGATGGCATGCATGAAATGACACCAAATTTTAGCATGGTGTGTGCGTGCCCACTGGAGTCCCCCATGCAAGATTAGAATGAATTCCGACACCAAACGCACGTGGTGTCACGTCCGACAGTTTTTTAGGGTTTTTTCACCGGGAAAACCCTAGAAAATTCATCGAACATAAAAAATCATTGAAAATTGGCATGCATGCTTGGCATGGTGGTGGGAGGGTGTGGAAAAAGTTTTGGGTCGGTTGGAGGAGCTGGAAAAAAAAACCTCTTTCGGACCTGCCCTCCGGCAGACCCGAACATTCCTGGTCGTACATGGTGTACATGATGGCATGCATGAAATGACACCAAATTTTGGCATGGTGTGTGTATGCCCACTGGAGTCCCCCACGCAAGATTAGAACGAATTCGGAAACGAAACGCATGTTGCGTCACGTTCGGCGGTGTTTTAGGGTTTTTTTCACAGGGAAAACCCTAGAAAATTCATCGAACGTTGAAAATCAACGAAAATTGGCATGCATTCTTGGCATGCTGGTGGGAGGGTGTGCAAAAAGTTTTGGCTCGTTTGGAGGAGTTACAAAAAAAAACCTCTTTCGGACTTGCCCTCCGGCAGACCCGAACGTTCCTGGTTATACATGGTGTACATGATGACATGCATGAAATGACACCAAATTTAGGCATGGTGTGTGCATGCCCACTGGAGTCCCCCACGCAAGATTAGAATGAATTCGGACACCAAACGCACGTTGCGTCACGTCCGGCAGTGTTTTAGGGTTTTTTCACCGTGAAAACCCTAGAAAATTCATCGAACGTGGAAAATCAACGAAAATTGACATGCATGCTTGGCATGGTGGTGGGAGGGCGTGCAAAAAGTTTTGGCTCGTTTGTAGGAGTTGAGAAAAAGGCCTCTTTCGGACTTGCCCTCCGGGAGACCCAAACGTTCCAGGTTGTACATGGTGTACGTGATGGTATGCATGAAATAATACCAAATTTTGGCATGGTGTGTGCACGCCCACTGGAGTCCCCCACACAAGATTAGAACGAATTCGGACACGAAACGCACTTTGCGTCATGTCCGGCAGTGTTTTATGGTTTTTTTCAACGGGAAAACCCTAGAAAATTCATCGAACGTCGAAAATCAACGAAAATTGGCATGCATGCTTGCGATGGTGGTGGGAGGGTTTGCAAAATGTTTTGGCTCGTTTGGAGGAGTTGGAAAAAAACTCTTTCGGACTTGCCCTCCGGCAGAGCCGAACGTTCCTGGTTGTACACGGTGTACGTGATGGCATGCATGAAATGACACCAAATTTTAGCATGGTTTGTGCATGCCCACTAGAGTCCCCCACGCAAGATAAGAATGAATTCGGACACGAAACGCATTTGCGTCACGTTCGCAGTGTTTTAGGGTTTTTTCACCGGGAAAACCCTAGAAAATTCATCGAATGTCAAAAATCAACGAAAATTGGCATGCATGCTTGGCATGGTGGTGGGAGGGTGTGCAAAAAGTTTTGGCTCGTTTGGAGAAGTTGAAAAAAAAGCATCTATCGGAATTGCCCTCCGGGAGACCCGAACGTTCCTGGTTGTACATGGTGTACGTGATGGCATGCATGAAATGACACCAAATTTTGGCATGGTGTGGTGCATGCCCACTGGAGTCCCCCACCAAAGATTAGAAACGAATCGGACACGAAACGCAGTTGCGTCACGTCCGGCTGTTTTAGGGTTTTTTCACGGAAAACCCTAGAGAAATTCATCGAACAATCGAAAATTGGCATGCATGCTTGGCATGGTGGTGGGAGGGTGTGCAAAGTTTTGGCTCTTTGAGGAGTTGAAAAAAACCTCTTTCGGACTTGCCCTCGGCAGACCCGAACGTTCCTGGTTGTACATGGTGTACTGGATGGCATGCATAAATAACACCAAATTTTGGCATGGTGTGTGCATGCCCACTGGAGTCCCCCACGCAAGATTAAAACGAATTCGGACACGAAACACATTGGTCATGTCCGGCAGTGTTTTAGGGTTTTTTCACCGGGAAAACAAACCTAGAAATTCATGAACGTCGAAAATCAACAAAATTGGCATGCATGTTGCATGGTGGTGGGAGTGTGCAAAAAGTTTTGGCTCGTTTGGAGGAGTTGAAAAAAAAACCTCTTTCGGACTTGCCCTCCGGCAGACCCGAAGTTCCTGGTTCTACATGGTGTACGTGATGGCATGCATGAAATAACCAAATTTTGGCATGGGTTGTGCGATCCACTCGAGTCCCCCACGCAAGTTTAGAACGAATTCGGACACGAAACGCACGTTGCGTCACATCCGGCAGTGTTTTAGGGTTTTTTCACCGGAAAACCCTAGAAAATTCATCGAACGTCGAAAATCAACGAAAATTGGCATGCATGCTTGGCATGGTTGGGGGAGGGTGCAAAAGTTTTGGCTCGTTTGGAGGAGTTGAAAAAAAAACCTCTTTCGGAATTGCCCTCCGGGAGACCCGAATGATCCTGGTTGTACATGGTGTACGTGATGGCATGCATGAAATGACACCAAATTTTGCATGGTGTGGCATGCCCACTGGAGTCCCCCACGCAAGATTAGAAACATTCGGACACGAAACGCAGTTGCGTCAGTCCGGCAGTGTTTTAGGGTTTTTTCACCGGGAAAACCCTAGAAAATTCATCGAAGGTCAACAAATTGGCATGCATGCTTGGCATGGTGGTGGGAGGGTGTGCAAAGTTTTGGCTCGTTTGGAGAGTTGAAAAAAAAACCTCTTTCGGACTTGCCCTCCGGCAGACCCAAGTTCCTGGTTGTACATGGTGTAACGTGATGGCATGCATGAAATAACACGAAATTTTGGCATGGTGGTGTCATCCCACTGGAGTCCCCCACGCAAGTTTGAACGAATTCGGACACGAAAGCACATGCGTCACGTCCGGAGTGTTTTAGGGGTTTTTCACCGGAAAACCCTAGAAAATTCATCGAACGTCGAAAATCAACGAAAATTGGCATGCATGCTTGGCATGGTGGTGGGAGGGTGTGCAAAAAGTTTTGGCTCGTTTGGAGGAGTTGAAAAAAAAGCCTCTTTCGGACTTGCCCTCCGGCGAGACCCGAACGTTCCTGGTTTACATGGTGTAACGTGATGGCATGCATGAAATGAAACCAAATTTGCATGGTGTGTGGCATGCCCACTGGAGTCCCCCACGCAAGTTAGAACGAATTCGGACACAAACGCACGTTGCGTCACGTCCGGCAGTTTTTAGGGTTTTTTCACGGAAAACCCTAGAAAATTCATCGAACGTCAAAATCAAAAAATTGGCATGCATGCTTGGCATGGTGGTGGGAGGGTGTGCAAAAAGTTTGGCTCGTTTGGAGGAGTTGAAAAAAAAACCTCTTTCGGACTTGCCCTCCGGAGACCCGAACGTTCCTGGTTGTACATGGTGTACGTGATGGCATGCATGAATGACACCAAATTTTGGCATGGTGTGTGCATGCCCACTGGAGTCCCCCACGATGTTAGAACGAATTCGGACACGCACACGATGTTGCGTCACTCGCGGAGTGTTTTAGGGTTTTTTCACCGGAAAACCCAGAAAATTCATCGAACGTCGAAAATCAACAAAATTGGCATGCATGCTTGCATGGTGGTGGGGGTGTGCAAAAGTTTTGGCTCGTTTGGAGGAGTTGAAAAAAACCTCTTTCGGACTTGCCCTCCGGCAGACCCGAACGTTCCTGTTGTACATGGTGTACGTGATGGCATGCATGAAATGACACCAAATTTTGCATGGTTGTGCATGCCCACTGGAGTCCCCCACGCAAGATAGAACGAATTCGACAAAAACGCACAGTTGCGTCACTCCGGCAGTGTTTTAGGGTTTTTTTCACACATAAACCCTAAAAATTTCATCGAAAAAAAAAAAAAGGAACTTCAAGGATCCGGTATAAGAAGACTAGTACATGGGCGCTGCGATGTGGTGCATGGTAAGATAAAGAGGAAAAGGGTGTGTGACAAGTTTTGGGTGTTTGAGGAGTGGAAAAAAAAACTCTTTCGGACTTACCTCGGCAGACCGAATTTCTGACCAGAGTGGGAGGGGAGGTGCAGATGAAAAAAGGGGGGCGAGGGGGGGGAGGAGGGGAAAGAAAAAAGAGTGAGAGAGAGAACGAAGGTGTACATGGTGTACTGATGGCATGCATGAAATGCCCAAATTTTGGCATGGTGTTGTGCATGCCCACTGGGAGTCCCCACGCAAGTTAGAACGAATTCGGACACGAAACGCATGTTGCGTCACGTCGCGTGTGTTTAGGGTTTTTTCACCAGGGAAAACCCTAGAAAATTCATCGAACGTGAAAATCAACGAAAATTGGCATGCATGCTTGGCATGGTGGGGAGGGTGTGCAAAAGTTTTGGCTCGTTTGGAGGTTGAAAAAAACCTCTTTCGGATTGCCCTCCGGAGCCGAACTGTCCTGGTTGTACATGGTGACGTGATGGCATGCATGAAATGACACCAATTTTAGGCATGGTGTGGCGCTGCCACTGGAGTCCCCCACGCAAGATTAGAACGAATTGACACGAAACGCACTTGCGTCACGTCCGGCAGTGTTTTAGGGTTTTTTCACCGGAAAACCCTAGAAAATTCATCGAACGTGAATCAAGAAAATTGCATGATGCTTGGCATGGTGGTGGGAGGGTGTGCAAAAGTTTTGGCTCGTTTGGAGGAGTTGAAAAAAAACCTCTTTCGGACTTGCCCTCGGCAGACCCAAGTTCCTGTTGTACATGGTGTACGTGATGGCATGCATGAAATAACAAATTTTGGCATGGTGTGTGCATCCACTGGAGTCCCCCACGCAAGTTGAAAGAATTCGGACACGAAACGCACTTTGCGTCACGTCCGAGTGTTTTTAGGTTTTTTCACAGGAAAACCCTAGAAAATCATCGAATGTCGAAAATCAACGAAAATGGCATGCATGCTTGGCATGGTGGTGGGAGGTGTGCAAAAAGTTTTGGCTCGTTTGGAGAGTTGGAAAAAAACTCTTTCGACTTGCCCTCCGGCAACCCGAACGTTCCTGGTTGTACACTGTACGTGATGGCAGCATGAAATGACACCAAATTTTAGCATGGTTTGTGCATGCCCACTAGAGTCCCCAGCAAGATAGAACGAATTCGAGAGAAACCAAACGCACGTTGCGTCACGTCCGCAGTGTTTTAGGGTTTTTTCACCGGGAAACCCTAGAAAATTCATCGAATTCAAAAATCAAAAAATTGGCATGCATGCTTGGCATGGTGGTGGGAGGGTGTGCAAAAAGTTTTGGTCTGTTGGAGGAGTGAAAAAAAAACCTCTTTCGGACTTGCCCCTCGCAGACCCGAACGTTCCTGGTTGTACATGGTGTACTGATGGCATGCATGAAATGACACCAAATTTTGGCATGGTGTGTGCATGCCCACTGGAGTCCCCCCGCAAGGTTAGAAACGAATTCGGACACGAAACGCATGTTGCGTCACGTCGGCGTGTTTTAGGGTTTTTTTCACGGGAAAACCCTAGAAAATTCATCGAATCGAAAATCAAAAATTGGCATGCATCTTGGCATGGTGGTGGGAGGGTTGTGCAAAAGTTTTGGCTCGTTTGGAGGAGTTGGAAAAAAAACTCTTTCGGACTTGCCCTCCCAGGACCGAACGTTCCTTTGTACATGGTCGTGATGGCAGCATGAAATACACCAAATTTTGGCATGGTGTGTGTCATGCCCACTGGAGTCCCCCACGCAAGATAAAACGAATTCGGACACAAACGCACGTTGCGTTCAGTCCGAGTGTTTTAGGTTTTTTCCCCGGAAAACCCTAGAAAATTCATCGAACGTCGAAAAATCAACAAAATTGCATGCATGTTGGCATGGTGGTGGGAGGGTGTGCAAAAAGTTTTGGTCGTTGGAGGAGTTGAAAAAAAAACCTCTTTCGGACTTCCCTCCGGCAGACCCGAACGTTCCTTGTCGTACATGGTGTACTGATGGCATGCATGAAATACACAAATTTTGGCATGGTGTGGCATGCCCACTGGAGTCCCCCACGCAAGTTTAGAACGAATTCGACACGAAACGCATGTGCGTCACGTCCGGCGTGTGTTTTAGGGTTTTTTCACCGGAAAAACCTAGAAAATTCATCGAACGTCGAAAATCAACGAAATTGGCATGCATGCTTGGCATGGTGGGGAGGGTGTGCAAAAAGTTTTGGCTCTTTGGAGAAGTTGAAAAAAAAGCCTCTTTCGGAATTGCCCTCCGGGAGACTCGAATGATCCTGGTTGTACATGGTGTACGTGATGGCATGCATGAAATGACACCAAATTTTGGCATGGTGTGCGCATGCCCACTGGAGTCCCCCACGCAAGATTAGAACGAGTTCGGACACGAAACGCACGTTGCGTCACGTCGGCAGTGTTTTAGGGTTTTTTCACCGGGAAAACCCTAGAAAATTCATCGAAGGTCAAAAATTGGCATGCATGCTTGGCATGGTGGTGGGAGGGTGTCAGAAAGTTTTGGCTCGTTTGAGGAGTTGAAAAAAAAACCTCTTTCGGACTTGCCCTCCGGCAGACCCGAAGGTTCCTGGTTGTACATGGTGTACGTGATGGCATGCATGAAATACATGAAATTTTGGCATGGTGTGTCATACCCACTGGAGTCCCCCACGCAAGTTTTGAAAGAATTCGGCACGAAATGCACATTGCGATCCAAGCTTGGCATGGTGGTGGGAGGGTATGCAAAATGTTTTGGCTCATTTGAAGGAGTTGGAAAAAAAAACCTCTTTCGGACTTGCCCTCCGGCAGAGCCGAACGTTCCTGGTTGTACATGGTGTACATGATGGCATGCATGAAATAACACCAAATTTTGGCATGGTGTGTGCATGCCCACTGGAGTCCCGCACGCAAGTATAAAACGAATTCGGACACGAAACACACGTTGTGTCATGTCCGGCAGTGTTTTAGGTTTTTTCACCGGGGAAAACGTAGAAACTTCATCGAACGTCGAAAAATCAACAAAAATTAGCATGCATGTTTGGCATGGTGATGGGAGGTTGTGCAAAAAGGTTTTGCTCGTTTGGAGGAGTTGAAAAAAAACCTCTTTCGGACTTGCCCTCCGGCAGACCCGAACGTTCCTGGTTCTACATGTAGTACGTGGTGGCATGCATGAAATAACACAAAATTTTGGCATGGTGTGTGCATGCCCACTCGAGTCCCCCACGCAAGTTTAGAACGAATTCGGACACGAAACGCAACTTGCGTCACATCCGGCAGTGTTTTAGGGTGTTTTCACCGGGAAAACCCTAGAAAATTCATCGAACGTCGAAAATCAACGAAAATTGGCATGCATGCTTGGCATGGTGGCGGGAGGGTGTGCATAAAGTTTTGGCTCGTTTGGAGAAGTTGAAAAAAAAGCCTCTTTCGGAATTGCCCTCCGGGAGTCTCGAATGATCCTGGTTGTACATGGTGTACGTGATGGCATGCATGAAATGACACCAAATTTTGGCATGGTGTGCGCATGCCCACTGGAGTCCCCCACGCAAGATTAGAACGAGTTCGGACACGAAACGCACGTTGCGTCACGTCCGGCAGTGTTTTACGGTTTTTTCACCGGGAAAACCCTAGAAAATTCATCGAAGGTCAAAAATTGGCATGCATGCTTGGCATGGTGGTGGGAGGGTGTGCAGAAAGTTTTGGCTCGTTTGGAGGAGTTGAAAAAAAAACCTCTTTCGGACTTGCCCTCCAGCAGACCCGAAGGTTCCTGGTTGTACATGGTGTACGTGATGGCATGCATGAAATAACATGAAATTTTGGCATGGTGTGTGCATACCCACTGGAGTCCCCCACGCAAGTTTTGAAAGAATTCGGACACGAAATGCACATTGCGTCACGTCCGGAAGTGTTTTAGGGTTTTTTCACCAGGAAAACCCTAGAAAATTCATCGAATGTCGAAAATCAACGAAAAATGGCATGCATGCTTGGCATGGTGGTGGGAGGGTGTGCAAAAAGTTTTGGCTCGTTTGGAGGAGTTGGAAAAAAACTCTTTCGGACTTGCCCTCCGGCAGACCCGAACGTTCCTAGTTGTACACAGTGTACGTGATGGCACGCATGAAATGACACCAAATTTTAGCATGGTTTGTGCATGCCCACTAGAGTCCCCCACGCAAGATAAGAACGAATTCAGACACCAAACGCACGTTGCGTCACGTCCGGCAGTGTTTTAGGGTTTTTTCACCCGGAAAACCCTAGAAAATTCATCGAACGTCAAAAATCATTAAAAATTGGCATGCATGCTTGGCATGGTGGTGGGAGGGTGTGGAAAAAGTTTTGGGTCGGTTGGAGGAGCTGGAAAAAAAAACCTCTTTCGGACTTACCCTCCGGCAGACCCGAACGTTCCTGGTCGTACATGGTGTACATGATGGCATCCATGAAATGACACCAAATTTTGGCATGGTGTGTGCATGCCCACTGGAGTCCCCCACGCATGGTTAGAACGAATTCGGACACGAAACGTATGTTGCGTCACGTTCGGCGGTGTTTTAGGGTTTTTTTCACAGGGAAAACCCTAGAAAATTCATCGAACGTCGAAAATCAACGAAAATTGGCATGCATGCTTGGCATGGTGGTGGGAGGGTGTGCAAAAAGTTTTGGCTCGTTTGGAGGAGTTGGAAAAAAACTCTTTCGGACTTGCCCTCCGGCAGACCCGAACGTTCCTAGTTGTACACGGTGTACGTGATGGCATGCATGAAATGACACCAAATTTTAGCATGGTTTGTGCATGCCCACTAGAGTCCCCCACGCAAGATAAGAACGAATTCGGACACCAAACGCACGTTGCGTCACGTCCGGCAGTGTTTTAGGGTTTTTTCACCAGCAAAACCCTAGAAAATTCATCGAACGTCAAAAATCATTAAAAATTGGCATGCATGCTTGGCATGGTGGTGGGAGGGTGTGGATAAAGTTTTGGGTCGGTTGGAGGAGCTGGAAAAAAAAACCTCTTTCGGACTTACCCTCCGGCATACCCGAACGTTCCTGGTCGTACATGGTGTACATGATGGCATGCATGAAATGACACCAAATTTTGGCATGGTGTGTGCATGCCCACTGGAGTCCCCCACGCAAGGTTAGAACGAATTCGGACACGAAACGCATGTTGCGTCACATTCGGCGGTTTTTTAGGGTTTTTTTCACAGGGAAAACCCTAGAAAATTCATCGAACGTCGAAAATCAACGAAAATTGGCATGCATGCTTGGCATGGTGGCGGGAGGGTGTGCAAAAAGTTTTGGCTCGTTTGGAGAAGTTGAAAAAAAAGCCTCTTTCGGAATTGCCCTCCGGGAGTCTCGAATGATCCTGGTTGTACATGGTGTACGTGATGGCATGCATGAAATGACACCAAATTTTGGGGCATGCACACAACCATGTCCAAAATTTGGTGTCATTTCATGCATGCATCATGTACAACACCATGTACGCAGGAACGTTCGGGTCTGCCGGAGGGAAGTCCGAAAGAGGTTTTTTTTTTTCCAGCTCCTCCAACCACCCAAAACTTTTCCACACCTCCCCACCACCATGCCCAGCTGCATGCCAATTTTAATGATTTTTGACGTCGATAATTTTCTAGGTTTTTCCGGGTGGAAAAACCTAAAACACTGCCGGACGTGACGCAACGTGCGTTTGGTGTCCGAATTCTTCTTATCTTGCGTGGGGGACTCTAGTGGGCATAGCACAAACCATGCTAAAATTTGTGTCATTTCATGCTGCCATCACGTACACGTGTACAACTAGGAACGTTCGGGTCCTGCCGTAGGGCAAGTCCGAAAGAGTTTTTCCAACCCCTCCAAACGAGCCAAACTTTTTGCACACCCTCCCACCACCATGTCAAGCATGCATGCCAATTTTCGTTTGATTTTGACGTTCGATAATTTTCTATAGGGTTTTCCCTGTGAAAAAACCTAAAACAACCGCCGAACGTGACGCAACATGCGTTTCGTGTCCGAATTCGTTCTAAACCTTGCGTGGGGGACTCCCGTGGCATGCACACACACCATGCCAAAATTTGTGTCATTTCATGCATGCCATCATGTACACACCATGTACGACCAGGAACGTTCGGGTCTGCCAGGGTAAGTCCGAAAAGGTTTTTTTTTTCCAGCTCCTCCAACCGACCCAAACTTTTTCCACACCCTCCCACCACCATGCCAAGCAGCATGCAATTTTTAATGATTTTTGACGTTCGATGAATTTTTCTAGGGTTTTCCCGGGTGAAAAAAACCCTAAAACACTGCCGGCACGTGACGCAACGTGCGTTTGGTGTCCGAATTCGTTCTTATCTTGCTGGGGGACTCTAGTGGGCATGCACAAACCATGCTAAAATTTGGTGTCATTTCATGCGTGCCATCACGTACACTGTGTAAACTAGGAACGTTCGGGTCTGCCGGAGGGCAATTCCGAAAGAGTTTTTTTTCCAACTCCTCCAAACGAGCCAAACTTTTTGCACACCCTCCCACCACATGCCAAGCATGCATGCCATTTTTCTTGATTTTCGACTCGATGATTTTCTAGGGTTTTTCCTGGTGAAAAACCCTAAAACACTTCCGGACGGACGCAATGTGCTTTCGTGTCCGATTCTTTCAAACTTGCGTGGGGGACTCCAGTGGGTATGCACACACCATGCCAAAATTTCATTGTTATTTCATGCATGCCATCACGTACACCATGTAAAACCAGGAACTTCGGGTCTGCCGAGGGCAAGTCCGAAAGTTTTTTTTTTCAACTACTCTCCAAACAGCCAAAAACTTTTATCGCACACCCTCCCCACCACCATGCCAAGCATGCATGCCAATTTTTGACTTTTGAAGTTTTCTAGGGTTTTCCCGGTGAAAAACCCTAAAACACTGCCGACGTGACGCAACGTGCGTTTCGTGTCCGAACTCGTTCTAATCTTGCGTGGGGGACTCCAGTGGGCATGCGCACACCATGCCAAAATTTGTGTCATTTCATGCATGCCATCACGTACACCATGTACAACCAGGATATTCGGCTCCCGGAGGGCAATTCCGAGAGGTTTTTTTTCAACTCTCCAAACGACCAAAACTTTTTGCACACCCTCCCCCACCATGCCAAGCATGCATCCAATTTTCGTTGATTTTCGACGTTCGATGAATTTCTAGGGTTTTCCCTGTAAAAAAACCCTAAAAAACCGCCGAAGGTGACGCAACATGCGTTTCGTGTCCGAATTCGTTCTAACCTTGCGTGGGGGACTCCAGTGGGCATGCACACACCATGCCAAAATTTGGTGTCATTTCATGCATCCATCATGTACACCATGTACACCAGGAACGTTCGGGTCTGCCGGAGGGAAGTCCGAAAGAGGTTTTTTTTTCCAGCTCCTCCACCAACCGACCCAAACTTTCCACCCTCCCACCACCATGCCAAGCATGCATGCCAATTTTTTTGATTTTTGACGTTCGATGAATTTCTAGGGTTTTCTGGTGAAAAAAAACCAAAACACTGCCGGACGTGACGCAACGTCGTTTGGTGTCCGAATTCGTTCTAATCTTGCGTGGGGGACTCATGGGCATGCACAAACCATGCCAAAATTTGGTGCATTTCATTATGCATGCCATCACGTACACCGTGTACAACAGGAACGTTCGGGTCTGCCGGAGGGCAAGTCCGAAAGAGTTTTTTTCCAACTCCTCCAAACGAGCCAAAACTTTTGCACACCCTCCCACCACCATGCCAAGCATGCATGCCAATTTTCGTTGATTTTCGACGTTCGATGAATTTTCTAGGGTTTTCCCGTGAAAAAAACCCTAAAACACCGGCCGAACGTGACGCAACTCGTTTCGTGTCCGAATTCGTTCTAACTCGTGGGGACTCCAGTGGCATGCACACACCATGCCAAAATTTGGTGTCATTTCATGATGCCATCATTACACCATGTACACCAGGAACGTTCGGGTCTGCCGGAGGGAAGTCCAAAGAGTTTTTTTTTTTTTCCATCCTCCAACCGACCCAAACTTTTTGCACACCCCCTCCCACCACCATGCCAAGCATGCATGCCAATTTTTTGATTTTTGACGTTCGATGAATTTTCTAGGGTTTTCCCGGGTGAAACCCTAAAACATGCCGGACGTGACGCAACGTGCGTTTGGTGTCCGAATTCGTTCTATCTTCTTGCGTGGGGGACTCTAGTGGGCATGACACAACCATGCTAAAATTTGGTGTCATTTCATGCGTGCCATCACGTACACTGTGTACAACAGGAACGTTCGGGTCTGCCGGAGGGCAAGTCCGAAAGAGTTTTTTTTCCAACTCCTCCAAACGAGCCAAAACTTTTTGCACACCCCTCCCACCACCATGCCAAGCATGCATGCCATTTTTCGTTGATTTTTCGACTTCGATGAATTTTCTAGGTTTTTCCTGTGAAAAAACCCTAAAACACTTCCGACGTGACGCAATGTCATTTCGTGTCCGAATTCTTTCAAAACTTGCGTGGGGGACTCCAGTGGGATGCACACACCATGCCAAAATTTCTGTTATTTCATGCATGCCATCACGTACACCATGTACAACCAGGAACCTTCGGTCTGCCGGAGGGCAAGTCCGAAAAGAGTTTTTTTTTTTCAACTCCTCCAAACGAGCCAAAACTTTGCACACCCTCCCACCACCATGCCAAGCATGCATGCCAATTTTTGACCTTCGATAATTTTCTAGGGTTTTCCCGGTGAAAAAACCCTAAAACACTGCCGGACGTGACGCAACGTGCGTTTCGTGTCCGAACTTTCTAATCTTGCGTGGGGACTCCAGTGGGCATGCGCACACCATGCCAAAATTTGTGTCATTTCATGCATGCCATCACGTACACCATGTACAACCAGGATCATTCGAGTCTCCGGGGGCAATTCCGAAAGAGGCTTTTTTTTTTCAACCTTCTCCAAACGAGCCAAACTTTTGCACACCCTCCCCCACCATGCAAGCATGCATGCCAATTTTCGTTGATTTTCGACGTTCGAAAATTTTCTAGGGTTTTCCCGGTGAAAACCCTAAAACAACTGCCGGACTGTGACGCAAGTTGCGTTTCGTGTCCGAATTCGTTCTAAACTTGCGTGGGGGACTCAGTGGGCATGCACACACCATGCCAATTTTGTGTTATTCATGCATGCCACTCACTACACCATTTAACCAGAACGTTCGGTCTGCCGGAGGGCAAGTCCGAAAGAGGTTTTTTTTTCAACTCCTCCAAACGAGCAAAACTTTTTGCACACCTCCCACCCCAATGCCAACATGCATGCATTTTTGTTGATTTTTCGACGTTCTGAATTTCTAGTTTTCCCGGTGAAAAAAACTAAAACACTGCCGACTGACCAACGTGCTTTCGTGTCCGAATTCGTTTATACTTGCGTGGGGACTCCAGTGGGCATGCACACACCAGCCAAAATTTGGTTATTTCATGCATGCCATCATGTACACCATGTACAACCAGGAACGTTCGGTCTGCCGGAGGGCAAGTCCGAAGAGGTTTTTTTTCCATCTTCAAGAGCCAAAACTTTTGCAACCCTCCCACCACCATGCCAAGCTGATGCCAATTTTCGAGTTTCGATGAATTTCTGTTCTAGGGTTTTCCCGGTGAAAAAACCCTAAAACACTGCCGGACGTGACGCAACGTGCGTTTCGTGTCCAATTCGTTCTAATCTTGCGTGGGGGACTCCAGGGGCATGCACACACCATGCCAAAATTTGGTGTCATTTCATGCATGCCATCACGTACACCATGTACAACCAGGAACGTTCGGGTCTCCCGAGGGCAATTCCGAAGAGCTTTTTTTTTCAATCTTCTCCAAACGAGCCAAAACTTTTTGCCACCCCCCACCACCATGCCAAGCATGCATGCCAATTTTCGTTGATTTTTGACTTCGATGAATTTTCTAGGGTTTTCCCGGTGAAAAAACCCTAAAACACTGCCGAACGTGACGCAAATGCGTTTCGGTTCCGAATTCTTCTTATCTTGCGGTGGGGACTCTAGTGGGCATGCACAAACCATGCAAAATTTGGTGTCATTTCATGCATGCCATCACTCACCTTGTACAACCAGGAACGTTCGGTCTGCCGGAGGGCAATCCGAAAGAGTTTTTTTTCCAACTCCTCCAAACAGCCCAAAACTTTTGCACACCCTCCCACCACCATGCAAGCATGCATGCCAATTTTCGTTGATTTTCGACGTTCGATGAATTTTCTAGGGTTTTCCCGTGTGAAAAAACCCTAAAACACTACTGCCGACGTGACGCAAGTGCTTCGTTCCGAATTCGTTTTAAACTTGCGTGGGGACTCCAGTGGGTGCACACACCATGCCAAAATTTGGTTTATTTCATGCATGCCATCACGTACACCATGTACAACCGAACTTGGGTCTCCGAGGGCAAGTCCGAAAGAGGTTTTTTCAACTCCTCTCCACAAACGAGCCAAAACTTTTTGCACCCCTCCCACCACCATGCCATGCAAGCATGCATGCAATTTTCGTTGATTTTCCACGTTCGATGAATTTTCTAGGGTTTTCGGTGAAAAACCCTAAAACACCTGCCGACGTGACGCAACGTGCGTTTGGTGTCCGAATTTTTCTAATCTTGCGTGGGGGACTCCAGTGGGCATCCCACACACCTGCCAAATTTGGTGTCATTTCATGCATGCAATCAGTACACCATGTATACAAGGAACGTTCGGTCTGCCGGAGGGCAAGTCCGAAAGAGGTTTTTTTTCAACTCCTCCAAACGAGCCAAAACTTTTTGCACACCCTCCCACCACCATGCCAGAATGCATGCCATTTTCGTTGATTTTCACGTTCGATGAATTTTCTAGGTTTTCCCTGTGAAAAAACCCTAAAACACCGCCGAACGTGACGCAACATGCGTTTCGTTTCCGATTCGTTCTAATCTTGCGTGGGGGACTCCAGTGGGCATCACACACCATGCCAAAATTTGGTGTCATTTCATGCATGCCATCATGTACACCATGTACGACCAGGAGTTCGGTCTGCCGGGGGGCAGTCCGAAAGAGGTTTTTTTTTCCAGCTCCTCCACGCCCAAACTTTTCCACACCCTCCCCACCCATGCCAAGCATGCATGCCAATTTTCTGATTTTTGTTCGATGAATTTTCTAGGGTTTTCCGGTGAAAAAACCCTAAAAAACTGTCGGACGTGACACACGTGCGTTTGGTGTCGGAATTCTTCTAATCTTGCTGGGGGACTCCAGTGGGCATGCACACACCAGCTAAATTTGGTGTCATTTCATGCATGCCATCACGTACACCATGTGTACAACAGAAATGGTTCTGTCTGTAGGGGCAAGTCCGAAAGAGTTTTTTTTTCCAACTCCTCCTAAACGAGCCAAAAACTTTGCACACCCTCCCACCACCATGCCAACATGCATGCCATTTTCGTATTTTTGATGTTCGATGAATTTTCTAGTTTTCCTGGTGAAAAAACCTAAAACACTGCCGGACGTGACGCAAGTGCGTTTCGTGTCCGAATTCGTTCTAAACTTGCTGGGGGACTCCAGTGGGCATGCACACACCATGCCAAATTTGGTGTTATTTCATGCATGCCATCACGTACACCATGTACAACCAGGAACGTTCGGTCTGCCGGAGGGCAAGTCCGAAAGAGGTTTTTTTTCAACTACTCTCCCAAACGAGCCAAAACTTTTGCACACCTCTCCCACCATGCCAAGCAGCTGCCAATTTTCGTTGATTTTCGACGTTCGATGATTTTCTAGGGTTTTCCCGGTGAAAAAACCCTAAACACTTCCGAGTGACGCAACGTGCGTTTCGTGTCCGCATTTCGTTTAATCTTGCGGTGGACTCCAGTGGGCTAGCACAACCATGCCAAAATTTGGTGTCATTTCATGCATGCCATCACGTAACACCATGTACAACCAGGAACTTCGGGTCTCCCGAGGGCAAGTCCGAAAGAGGCTTTTTTTTTCAACTCCTCCAACGAGCCAAAACTTTTTGCACACCCTCCCACCACCTCACACATGCCAAGCATCTGCCAATTTTCGTTGATTTTCACGTTCGATGATTTTTCTAGGGTTTCCCGTGAAAAAACCCTAAAACACTGCCGGACGTGACGCAACGTGCGTTTCGTTCGAATTCGTTCTAACTTGCGTGGGGACTCAGTGGGCTTGCACACACCATGCCAAATTTGGTGTCATTTCATGCATGCATCAGTACACCATGTAACCAGGAACGTTCGGGTCTGCCGGAGGGCAAGTCCGAAAGAGTGTTTTTTCAACTCCTCCAAACAGCCAAAACTTTTTGCACACCCTCCACCCCACCATGCAAAGCATGCATGCCAATTTTCGTTGATTTCGACGTTCGATGAATTTTCTAGGGTTTTCCCGTGAAAAAACCCTAAACACTGCCGAACTGACCAACTGCGTTTCGTGTCCGAATTCGTTCTAACCTACTCCGACTGAGCACTGTGCATTTCATGTCGATCTTTCTACTTCGTGGGCCTCATGGGTATGCAACACACCATGCCAAAATTTGTGTTATTTTCATGCATGCCATCACTTACACCATTACAACCAGGAACTTCGGGTCTGCCGAGGGCAAGTCCGAAAGAGGTTTTTTTTTTCAAACTCCTCCAAACGAGCCAAACTTTTGCACACCCTCCCACCACCATGCCAAGCATGCATGCCAATTTTCGTATTTCGACTGGGTTTCTCGTTTTCCCGTGAAAACCTAAAACACCTAAACACTGCCGACATGACCAACTTGCGTTTCGTGTCCGAATCCGTTCTATCTTGCGTGGGGACTCT
The DNA here is from genome assembly GCA_011799875.1 of Thinopyrum elongatum. NCBI lineage: Eukaryota > Viridiplantae > Streptophyta > Magnoliopsida > Poales > Poaceae > Thinopyrum > Thinopyrum elongatum. Next base: position 529,146,795 of record CM022297.1, read on the forward strand.
TGGGCATGCCACACCATGCCAAAATTTGGTGTCATTTCATCATGCCATCACGTACACCATGTACAACCAGGACATTCGGGTCTCCCGAGGGCAAGTCCGAAAGAGGTTTTTTCCAACCCTCCAACAAGCCAAAACTTTTTGCACACCCTCCCCACACCATGCCAAGCATGCATGCCAATTGTTGATTTTCTACGTTCGATGAATTTTCTAGGGTTTTCCCGTGAAAAACCCTAAAACACTGCCGGATTGACGCAACGTGCGTTCGTGGTCCGAATTCGTTCTAAACTTGCGTGGGGGACTCAGTGGGCATGCACACACACATGCAAAATTTGGTGTCATTTCATGATGCCATCACGTACACCATGTCAACCAGGAACTGTCGGGTCTGCCGGAGGGCAAGTCCGAAGAGGTTTTTTTTTCAACTCCTCCAACGAGCCAAAACTTTTTGCACACCCTCCCACCACCATGCCAACGAATGCATGCAATTTTTGTTGATTTTCGACGTTCAATGAATTTTCTAGGGTTTTCCCGGTGAAAAAACCCTAAAACACTGCCGACATGACGCAACTGCGTTTCGTGTCCGAATTCGTTCTAATCTTGCGTGGGGGACTCCAGTGGGCATGCACACACCATGCCTAAATTTGGTGTCATTTCATGCATGCATCATGTACACCATGATAACCAGGAACGTTCGGGTCTGCCGGAGGGCAAGTCCAAGAAGGTTTTTTCAACTCCTCCAAACGAGCCAAACTTTTTGCACACCCTCCCACCACCATGCCAAATGCATGCCAATTTTCGTTGATTTTTCGACGTTCGATGATTTTTCTAGGTTTTCCCTGGTGAAAAAACCCTAAAACACCTGCCGAACGTGACGCAACATGTCGTTTCGTGTCCGAATTCGTTCTACCTTGCGTGGGGGACTCCAGTGGGCATGCACACACCATGCCAAAATTTGGTGTCATTTCATGCATGCCATCAGTACACCATGTACACCAGGAACTTTCGGGTCTGCCGGAGGAAGTCCGAAAGAGGTTTTTTTTCCACTCCTCCAAGACCCAAAACTTTTCCACACCCTCCCACCACCATGCCAAGCATGCATGCCAATTTTTTGATTTTGACGTTCGATGAATTTTCTAGGGTTTTCCGGGTGAAAAAACCCTAAAACACTGCCGGACGTGACGCACGTGCGTTGTGTCCGAATTCGTTCTTATCTTGCGTGGGGGACTCCAGTGGGCATGCACAAACCATGCAAATTTGGTGTCATTTCATGCATGCCATCACGTACACTGTGTACAACCAGGAACGTTCGGGTCTGCCGGAGGGCAAGTCCGAAAGAGGTTTTTTTCCAATTCCTCCAAACGAGCCAAAACTTTTTGCACACCCTCCCAACCACCACGAAGCATGCATGCCAATTTTCTTTGATTTTCGACTTCGATGATTTTTTAGGTTTTCCCGGTGAAAAAACCCTAAAACACTTCCGGACGTGACGCAATGCTTTCGTGTCCGAATTCTTTCAAACTTGCGTGGGGGACTCCAGTGGGATGCACACACCATGCCAAAATTTCTGTTATTTCATGCATGCCATCACGTACCCCATGTACAACCGGAACTTCGGGTCTGCCGGAGGGCAAGTCCGAAGAGTTTTTTTTTTTCAACTCCTCCAAACGAGCCAAACTTTTGCACACCCTCCCACCACCATGCCAAGCATGCATGCCAATTTTTCGACTTGAATGAAGTTTTCTAGGGTTTTCCCGTGAAAAACCCTAAAACACTGCCGGACGTGACGCAACGTGCGTTTCGTGTCAACTCGTTCTAATCTTGCTGGGGACTCCAGTGGGCAGGCCACACCATGCCAAAATTTGGTGTTATTTCATGCATGCCACACGTCACCCATGTACAACCAGGACATTCGGTCTCCGGAGGGCAATTCCGAAAGAGTTTTTTTTCAACTCTCCAAACGAGCCAAACTTTTTGCACACCCTCCCCCACCATGCCAAGCATGCATGCCAATTTTCGTTGATTTTCGACGTTCGATAATTTCTAGGGTTTTCCCGGTGAAAAAACCCTAAAACACTGCCGGAGTGACGCAAGTGCGTTTCGTGTCCGAATTCGTTCTAAACTTGCGTGGGGCCTCAGTGGCATGCACACACCATGCCAAAATTTGGGTTATTTCATGCATGCCATCACGTACACCATGTAAACCAGGAACGTTCGGGTCTGCCGGAGGGCAAGTCCGAAAGAGGTTTTTTTTTTTTCAACTCCTCCAAACGAGCCAAAACTTTTGCACACCTCCCACCACCATGCCAACATGCATGCAATTTTGTTGATTTTCGACGTTCGATGAATTTCTATTTTTCCCGTGAAAAAACCCTAAAACAACTGCGGACTGACGCAACGTGCGTTTCGTGTCCAAATTCGTTTTAACTTGCGTGGGGACTCCAGTGGGCATGCACACACCATGCCAAAATTTGGTGTTATTTCATGCATGCCATCAGTACACCATGTACAACCAGGAACGTTCGTCTGCCGGAGGGCAAGTCCGAAAGAGGTTTTTTTTTCCAACTCCTCAAACGAGCCAAAACTTTTTGCACACCCTCCCACCACCATGCCAAGCATGCATGCCAATTTTCGATTGTTCAATGAATTTTTCTAGGGTTTTCCGGTGAAAAAAAACCCTAAAACACTGCGGACGTGACGCAACGTGCGTTTCGTGTCCGAATTCGTTCTAATCTTGCGTGGGGACTCCATGGGCATGCACACACCATGCCAAAATTTGGTGTATTTCATGCATGCCATCACGTACACCATGTACAACCAGGAACGTTCGGCTCCCGGAGGGCAATCCGAAGATTTTTTTTTTTTTCAACTCCTCCAAACGAGCCAAAACTTTTGTCACACCCTCACCACCATGCCAAGCATGCATGCCAATTTTCTTGATTTTGACTTCGATGAATTTTCTAGGGTTTTCCGTGGTGAAAAAACACTAAACACTGCCGACGTGACGCAAAGTGTCGTTCGTGTCCGAATTCGTTCTATCTTGCGTGGGGGACTCCAGTGGCATGCACAACCATGCAAAATTTGGTGTCATTTCATGCATGCCATCACGTACACCTGTACACCAGGAACTTCGCTCTGCCGGAGGGCAAGTCCGAAAGAGGTTTTTTCCACTCCTCCAAACGAGCCAAAACTTTTGCACACCTCCCACCACCATGAAGATGCATGCCAATTTTCGTTGATTTTCGACGTTCGATGAATTTTCTAGGTTTTTTCCCGGTAAAAAAACCCTAAAACACTGCCGACGTGACGCAAACGTGCGTTTCGTGTCCGAATTCGTTCTATCTTGGTGGGGGACTCCAGTGGGCTTGCACACACCCATGCCAAAATGGTTTTATTTCATGCATGCCATCACATACACCATGTAAAACCAGGAACGTTCGGGTCTCCGGAGGGCATTCCGAAAGAGGTTTTTTTTCAACTCCTCAAACGAGCCAAAACTTTTTGCACACCCTCCCACAACCATGCCAAGCATGCATGCAATTTTCGTTGATTTCACGTTCGATGAATTTTCTAGTTTTTCCGGTGAAAAAACCCTAAAACACTGCCGGACGTGACGCAACTGTGTTTGGTGTCCGAATTCGTTCTAATCTTGCGTGGGGGACTCCAGTGGGCATGCACACACCATGCCAAATTTGGTGTCATTTCAGCATGCCATCATTACACCATGTACAACCAGGAACGTTCGGTCCGCCGAGGCAAGTCCAAAAGAGTTTTTTTTCCAACTCCTCCAAACGAGCCAAAACTTTTTGCACACCCTCCCACCACCATGCAGCTGCATGCCAATTTTCGTTGATTTTCGAGTTCGATGAATTTTCTAGTTTTCCCGGTGAAAAAACATAAAACACTCCGGACTGACGCAATTGCGTTTCTGTCCGAATTCGTTCTAATCTTGTGTGGGGACTCCAGTGGCGTGCACACACCATGCCAAAATTTGTTTATTTCATGCATCCATCACGTACACCATGTACACCAGGAACTTTCGGGTCTCCCCGGAGGGCAAGTCCGAAAGAGTTTTTTTTTCAACTCCTCCAAACGGCCAAAACTTTTTTGCACACCCTCCACCTACCACCATGCCAAGCATGCATTCAATTTTCGTTGATTTTCACGTTCGATGAATTTTCTAGGTTTTTCCCGGTGAAAAAAACCCTAAAACACTGCCGGACGTGACGCAACTGTGCTTTGGTGTCCGAATTCGTTCTAATCTTGCGTGGGGGACTCCAGTGGGCATGCACACACCATGCCAAATTTGGTGTTCATTTATCATGTCTCATTCACCATGTAAACCAGGAACGAGGCACAAAAGATTTTTTTGCAACACGCATCCCACCACCTGCCAAGCATGCATGCCAATTTTTCGTTGATTTTCGACGTTCGATGAATTTCTAGGGTTTCCCTGTGAAAAACCCTAACAACACTGCCGAACGTGACGCAACATGCGTGTCGTTTCCGTTCGTTCTAATCTTGCGTGGGGGACTCAGTGGGCATACCAAACCATGCCAAATTTGGTGTCATTTCATGCATGCAATCAGTACACCATGTACAACCAGGAACGTTCGGGTCTCGCGGAGGCAATCCGAAAGGGTTTTTTTTCACTCCTCAACCGACCCAAACTTTTTGCACACCCTCCCACCACCATGCCAAGCATGCATGCCAATTTTCTGTTTTTTGAGTTCGATGATTTTCTAGGTTTTCCCGGTGAAAAAACCCAAAAAACTGCGGACGTGACGCAACATGCGTTTCGTGTCCGAATTCGTTCTACTAATCTTGCGTGGGGACTCCATGTGCGCACACACACACCAGCTAAATTTGGTGTCTTTCATGCATGCCATCACGTACACCGTACCAGAACGTTCTGTACGAGGGCAAGTCCGAAAAAGGTTTTTTTCCAACTCCTCCAAAGAGCCAAAACTTTTTACACCCTCCCACCACCCATGCCAAGATGCATGCCAATTTCGTTGATTTTTGATTTCGATGAATTTTTAGGGTTTTCCTGGTGAAAAAACCCTAAAACACTGCCGACGTGACGCAATGTGCTTTTCGTGTCCGAATTCGTTCTAAACTTGCGTGGGGGACTCCTGGGCATGCACACACCATGCCAAAATTTGGTGTATTTCATGCATGCCATCACGTACACCATGTACAACCAGGAACGTTCGGGTCGCCGGAGGCAATTCCGAAGAGTTTTTTTTTCAACTCTCCAAACGACCAAAACTTTTTGCACACCCTCCCACAACCATGCCAACATGCTGCAATTTTCGTTGATTTTCGACGTTCGATATGATTTTCTAGGGTTTTCCCGGGGAAAAAACCCAAAAACACTCCGGATGTGACGCAACGTGCGTTTCGTGTCCGAATTCGTTCTAATCTTGCGTGAGGACTCCAGTGGGCTAGCACACACCATGCCAAAATTTGGTGTCATTTCATGCATGCCATCACGTACACCATGTACAACCAGGAACGTTTCGGGTCTGCCGGAGGGCAAGTCCGAAAGAGGTTTTTTTTTTTCAACTCCTTCCAACAGCCAAAACTTTTGCACACCCTCCCACCACCATGCCAGCATGCATGCCCAATTTTCGTTGATTTTCGACGTTCGATGATTTTCTAGGTTTTTCCCGTGAAAAAACCCTAAAACAACTGCCGGACGTGACGCAACATGCGTTTGTGTCCGAATTCGTTTCTAATCTTGCGTGGGGGACTCCAGTGTGCATGCACACACTGCAAATTTTTGTCATTTCATCATGCATGCCATCATGTACACCATGTCAACCAGGAACGTTCGGGTCTTCCGGAGGGCAATCGAAAACTTTTTTTTTAACTCCTCCAAAGCCCAACTTTTTCCACACCCTCCCACCACCATGGCAAGCATGCATGCAATTTTCGTTATTTTGACGTTCGATGATTTCTAGGTTTTCCCCTAAAAAACCCTAAACACTCCGGACGTGACGAACGTGCGTTTGGTGTTCCGAATTCGTCTCAAACCTTGCGTGGGGATACCTGGGAATTCGCACACCATGTGAAAATTTGGTTATCATTTCATGCATGCCCACAGACACCAGTTACAACCAGACGTTCGGGCCTGCCTGGTAGGCGACTCTCGAAACAAGGCTTTTTTTTTTCACATCGATGTGAATGCATTTAATTTTTTCCACCAAATGTTGTTGACCGTACATTCCACTATTTGTAGGAGATGATTTTCCATTTGATCAAGGAAGGATCAAACTTGTTACAAAAACAAATTAAACAAGTTTTCACGTTGCGGTTTCACGGACGCTCGTGCGTTCTTTCATACCTATTTGTTGGATCGAATTTCAAATGCAGCACCACAAATTAAAAAAAAAAACTGATAAAATTCAAAACATTCACATAATTCTTAAGCAACATAATTGTTCATATTTGGAATGTTGACATAGTTTTTGAACAATTGTTTACAATTTGGAAATTTTAAAAAGAAAATAAATCGTAACTACTGGTCGTCGCGTCATCACCAGATTCCACAACTCCGCCCCATCGCCACGGTCCTTGACCCATTGTCGTCTTCGCGCCGCGGAGTCGTATCGGTCAGCCGGAAGTGTTCAAAAATTCCACCGCGGTCGAAAACTGCTGACACTTTCTGCGCTTAGCAGTTCGGTCGACTCCCTAATCGCCTGCCATAACCCCGGTCGTCGGCCGGTGTCCCTCGGTAACCACCTCTGGCCGGACGGCAGCCACCCATCTCCGAAGATCGATTCCGGATCGTGTGATCAAACGGCTGATCCTCGTTCCAACGGGTGCCCTCCTCCGCCATCGCGGCCACAATTCCGGCGGGATCGCAAACTCGGAGCGGCGGCAGGAGGTGGGTCGGCGAGCCGAGCGACAGGATGGAGGGAAGGGGGGGCCTAACCTGCAACGAGCGCCGTCGAGGGGGCCGACAGCACAAGTCCTTTGCACGGTCCGGTGGTGCAGGGGTGCGGGGGCTGTTTGGAGCAGTCTGCGCGGATGGCCGCAGACTTGTAGAAACGCGACGACAGTTGTCGAATCGAGGCGACCCTTCCCAAAAAAACCCCTCGGGACCTTCGGGGGGGTTTACCAGACCCGACGTTTGGGGGGGGCCGCGTGGCATAAGCCGAGGTGGGTGGCGATTGTGCACCCGTGACGCTAGGCGGGAGACGTTGATTGCACGGGGATGTTGTGCGGGTAGATGGCTCCAACGCGGTGGCCCGGGTAGATAACGCGGCTCACACAACCGCCCGGTGCGGACCACCCCGCGCTCCTTGCACCCTCCCGGATCCTCGGTGCCTACCGCTCTCCCGTTTTCCCTCGCTAAGAACCACTGCCTGTTTCCGAAAACAGCCGCGCCACTGCCATCGCAGGACGGAGGATAGTTTTGAGAAATTGCGACCCCGAAACCAAAAGATCAGGGTGTGTGGGGGGTTTGGGGTGGTTGTGGCTAGGGGGCGCCGGCCGGGGGGGGGGGTGGCGTTTTTTATAGGAGGGAGGCGAGGGGGCGGGGAACGCAAGCGTCGTGGCATTGGAGGGCGGCGAAGAGCCGCGGGAAGATGAGCGGGCAGGCGGAGGCGACATGACGCGTCACTGGGGAACGGTGGCCGAGGTAGCAGGCGGCGCGGGCAGATGGGGCCGGAGCCGACGTTCAGCGGGCGCCGCGGTCAATGCGCGCACGACGGCAACACGGGGCACTTGCACGCGACGCGTTCCAGCGGGGGCGCGGCGGCCGACGTCTGGAGGCCTTCTGCGGCAGCGGTCAGGCAGCAGTCGGTCGCAAGCCGAGAGGGTGAAGCGGCGCGCGCACGGAAGTCGACGTGACGGGATGCGGGCGGCAGGCGTTGTGGACGCCGGCATGCAGTGAGACAGCGGCGGCTAGGGTTTCGGGCAGGTTAGGGGACAACCCGATGGAGCACCGTAATTTAGCGGCAGTCCACCCAACGATGTTTAGAAAAAAAGCGTTATTCGTATACTACAGGCCACGGCGGGGCGGGGGTTGAGGTGACTCTTTTTTAGAATTTGCCCATGCAGCCCTTCGTTAATGAGGGGTATAGGGCAACTCGTCCGCCTTGGTTAGGGGGGGTGTACCCAAAGCAAAAGTGCTGGGGAACATACAGGCTAAACTAATGTTCCAAAGTTCACTAGAAAAACAACATCTTCACACTATTAAACAATCAACAAGAACTTTCTTACATGACCCCATAATTAGTCTTACATGTACCAAAAAGCACTGCATGCCAATTTTATAATGATTTTTGACAGTTCGTGAAGTTTTCTGGGTTTTTACCGGGTGAAAAAAAACCCTAAAACACTGCCCCGGACGTGACGCCCAACGTGCGTTTGTGTCCGAATCGTTACTTATCGCTTTCCGTGGGGGACTGACTAGTGGGCATGCACAAAACCATGGCTAAAATTTGGTGTCTCATTTCATGCCGTTGCCAATGCACGTACAACTGTGTACAACTAGGAACGTTCGGGTCTGCCGGGAGGGCAGCTCCAAAGAGTTTTTTTTTTTTTTCCAACTCCTCAAACGAGCCAAAACTTTTTGCCCACCCCTCCCACCACCATGCCAAGCATGAGCCTATGCCATTTTTCGTTGATTTTCGCATCGATGAAATTTTTTCTAGGGTGTGTCTAGTGAAAAAACCCTAAAACACTTCCGGACGTGAGCCATTGGCATTTCGTGTCCGAATCTTTCAAAACTTGGCGTGGGGACTCCAGGGGTAGACCACACACCATGCCAAATTTCATGTTATTTCATGCATGCCAGCACCCGTACCCATGTACAACCAGAACCCTTTCGGGTCTGCCGGAGGGAAGCCGAAAGAGGTTTTTTTTAAACTCCTCCCAACGAGCCAAAACATCTGCACACCCTCCCACCACCATGCCAAGCATGCATCCAATTTTTGACCTTCGATGAATTTTCTTTAGGTTTTCCCCGTGAAAAAACCCATAAAACACTGCCCCCACTGCCACGTACGCAAACGTGCGTTTTGCTTGTCCCGACTCGTTCTAATTCTTCGTGGGGGACTCATGGTGCATGCTCACACCATGCC
>CM022297.1:529204328-529231793 GCA_011799875.1 Thinopyrum elongatum
GTCTGCCGGAGGGCAAGTCCGAAAGAGGTTTTTTTTTCAACTCCTCCAAACGAGCCAAAACTTTTTGCAAAACCTCCCACCACCATGCCAAACGTGCATGCTAATTTTTGTTGATTTTTCGATGTTCAATGAAGTTTCTAGGGTTTTCCCGGTGAAAAAACCCTAATACACTGCCGGACATGACGCAACATGCGTTTCGTGTCCGAATTCGTTTTATACTTGCGTGCGGGACTCCAGTTGGTATGCACACACCATGCCAAAATTTGGTGTTATTGCATGCATGCCATCACGTACACCATGTACAACCAGGAACGTTCGGCTCTGCCGGAGGGCAAGTCCGAAAGAGGTTTTTTTTTCCAACTCCTTCAAATGAGCCAAAACTTTTTGCACACCCTCCCACCACCATGCCAAGCTTGTATGCCAATTTTCGATGTGAAAAAAACCCTAAAACACTTCCGGACGTGACGCAATGTGCATTTCATGTCCGAATTCTTTCTAAACTTGCGTGGGGGACTCCAGTGGGTATGCACACACCATGCCAAAATTTCGTGTTATTTCATGCATGCCATCACGTACACCATGTACAACCAGGAACCTTAGAGTCTGCCGGAGGGCAAGTCCGAAAGAGGTTTTTTTTTCAACTCCTCCAAACGAGCCAAAACTTTCTGCACACCCTCCGACCACCATGCCAAGCATGCATGCCAATTTTCGACCTTCGATGAATTTTCTAGGGTTTTCCCGGTGAAAAAACCCTAAAACAATGCCGGACGTGACGCAACGTGCGTTTCGTGTCCGAACTCGTTCTAATCTTGCGTGCGGGACTCCAGTGGGCATGCGCACACCATGCCAAAATTTGGTGTCATTTCATGCATGCCATCACGTACACCATGTACAACCAGGATCATTCGAGTCTCCCGGAGGGCAATTCCGAAAGAGGCTTTTTTTTTCAACTTCTCCAAACGAGCCAAAACTTTTTGCACACCCTCCCGCAACCATGCCAAACATGCATGCCAATTTTCGTTGATTTTCAACGTTCGATGAATTTTCTAGGGTTTTCCCGGTGAAAACACCCTAAAACACTGCCGGATGTGACGCAACGTGCGTTTCGTGTCCGAATTCGTTCTAAACTTGCGTGGGGGACTCGAGTGGGCATGCACACACCATGCCAAAATTTCGTGTTATTTCATGCATGCCATCACGTACACCATGTAGAACCAGGAACTTTCAGGTCTGCCGGAGGGCAAGTCCGAAAGAGGTTTTTTTTTCAACTCCTCCAAACGAGCCAAAACTTTTTGCAAAACCTCCCACCACCATGCCAAACGTGCATGCTAATTTTTGTTGATTTTTCGATGTTCAATGAAGTTTCTAGGGTTTTCCCGGTGAAAAAACCCTAATACACTGCCGGACATGACGCAACATGCGTTTCGTGTCCGAATTCGTTTTATACTTGCGTGCGGGACTCCAGTTGGTATGCACACACCATGCCAAAATTTGGTGTTATTGCATGCATGCCATCACGTACACCATGTACAACCAGGAACGTTCGGCTCTGCCGGAGGGCAAGTCCGAAAGAGGTTTTTTTTTCCAACTCCTTCAAATGAGCCAAAACTTTTTGCACACCCTCCCACCACCATGCCAAGCTTGCATGCCAATTTTCGATGTTCAATGAATTTTCCGGGTGAAAAAACCCTAAAACACTGCCGGACGTGACGCAACGTGCGTTTGGTGTCCGAATTCGTTCTTATCTTGCGTGGGGGACTCCAGTGGGCATGCACACACCATGCCTAAATTTGGTGTCATTTCATGCATGTCATCATGTACACCATGTATAACCAGGAACGTTCGGGTCTGCCGGAGGGCAAGTCCGAAAGAGGTTTTTTTTGCAACTCCTCCAAACGAGCCAAAACTTTTTTGCACACCCTCCCACCACCATGCCAAGAATGCATGCCAATTTTCGTTGATTTTCGACGTTCGATGAATTTTCTATGGTTTTCCCTGTGAAAAAAACCCTAAAACACTGCCGAACGTGACGCAACATGCGTTTCGTGTCCGAATTCGTTCTAACCTTGCGTGGGGGACTCCAGTGGGCATGCACACACCATGCCAAAATTTGGTGTCATTTCATGCATGCCATCATGTACACCATGTACGACCAGGAACGTTCGGGTCTGCCGGAGGGTAAGTCCGAAAGAGGTTTTTTTTTCAGCTCCTCCAACCGACCCAAAACTTTTTCCACACCCTCCCACCACCATGCCAAGCATGCATGCCAATTTTTAATGATTTTTGACGTTCGATGAATTTTCTAGGGTTTTCCGGGTGAAAAAACCCTAAAACACTGCCGGACGTGACGCAACGTGCGTTTGGTGTCCGAATTCGTTCTTATCTTGCGTGGGGGACTCTAGTGGGCATGCACAAACCATGCTAAAATTTGGTGTCATTTCATGCATGCCATCACGTACACCGTGTACAACTAGGAACGTTCGGGTCTGCCGGAGGGCAAGTCCGAAAGAGTTTTTTTCCAACTCATCCAAATGAGCCAAAACTTTTTGCACACCCTCCCACCACCATGCCAAGCATGCATGCCAATTTTCGTTGATTTTCGACGTTCGATGAATTTTCTAGGGTTTTCCCTGTGAAAAAAACCCTAAAACACCGCCGAACGTGAAGCAACATGCGTTTCGTGTCCGAATTCGTTCTAACCTTGCGTGGGGGACTCCAGTGGGCATGCACACACCATGCCAAAATTTGGTGTCATTTCATGGATGCCATCATGTACACCATGTACGACCAGGAACGTTCGGGTCTGCCGGAGGGTAAGTCCGAAAGAGGTTTTTTTTTCCAGCTCCTCCAACCGACCCAAAACTTTTTCCACACCCTCCCACCACCATGCCAAGCATGCATGCCAATTTTTAATGATTTTTGACGTTCGATGAATTTTCTAGGGTTTTCCGGGTGAAAAAACCCTAAAACACTGCCGGACGTGACGCAACGTGCGTTTGGTGTCCGAATTCGTTCTTATCTTGCGTGGGGGACTCTAGTGGGCACGCACAAACCATGCTAAAATTTGGTGTCATTTCATGCATGCCATCACGTACACCGTGTACAACTAGGAACGTTCGGGTCTGCCGGAGGGCAAGTCCGAAAGAGTTTTTTTCCAACTCATCCAAATGAGCCAAAACTTTTTGCACACCCTCCCACCACCATGCCAAGCATGCATGCCAATTTTCGTTGATTTTCGACGTTCGATGAATTTTCTAGGGTTTTCCCTGTGAAAAAAACCCTAAAACACCACCGAACGTGACGCAACATGCGTTTCGTGTCCGAATTCGTTCTAACCTTGCGTGGGGGACTCCAGTGGGCATGCACACACCATGCCAAAATTTGGTGTCATTTCATGGATGCCATCATGTACACCATGTACGACCAGGAACGTTCGGGTCTGCCGGAGGGTAAGTCCGAAAGAGGTTTTTTTTTCCAGCTCCTCCAACCGACCCAAAACTTTTTCCACACCCTCCCACCACCATGCCAAGCATGCATGCCAATTTTTAATGATTTTTGACGTTCGATGAATTTTCTAGGGTTTTCCGGGTGAAAAAACCCTAAAACACTGCCGGACGTGACGCAACGTGCGTTTGGTGTCCGAATTCGTTCTTATCTTGCGTGGGGGACTCCAGTGGGCATGCACACACCATGCCTAAATTTGGTGTCATTTCATGCATGTCATCATGTACACCATGTATAACCAGGAACGTTCGGGTCTGCCGGAGGGCAAGTCCGAAAGAGGTTTTTTTTGCAACTCCTCCAAACGAGCCAAAACTTTTTTGCACACCCTCCCACCACCATGCCAAGAATGCATGCCAATTTTCGTTGATTTTCGACGTTCGATGAATTTTCTAGGGTTTTCCCTGTGAAAAAAACCCTAAAACACTGCCGAACGTGACGCAACATGCGTTTCGTGTCCGAATTCGTTCTAACCTTGCGTGGGGGACTCCAGTGGGCATGCACACACCATGCCAAAATTTGGTGTCATTTCATGCATGCCATCATGTACACCATGTATGACCAGGAACGTTCGGGTCTGCCGGAGGGTAAGTCCGAAAGAGGTTTTTTTTTCCAGCTCCTCCAACCGACCCAAAACTTTTTCCACACCCTCCCACCACCATGCCAAGCATGCATGCCAATTTTTAATGATTTTTGACGTTCGATGAATTTTCTAGGGTTTTCCGGGTGAAAAAACCCTAAAACACTGCCGGACGTGACGCAATGTGCGTTTCGTGTCCGAATTCGTTCTAAACTTGCGTGGGGGACTCCAGTGGGCATGCACACACCATGCCAAAATTTGGTGTTATTTCATGCATGCCATCACGTACACCATGTACAACCAGGAACGTTCGGGTCTGCCGGAGGGCAAGTCCGAAAGAGGTATTTTTTTTCAACTACTCCAAACGAGCCAAAACCTTTTGCACACCCTCCCACCACCATGCCAAGCATGCGTGCCAATTTTCGTTTTTTTCGACGTTCGATGATTTTTCTAGGGTTTTCCCGGTGAAAAAACCCTAAAACACTTCCGGATGTGACGCAATGTGCGTTTCGTGTCCGCATTCGTTGTAATCTTGCGTGGGAGACTCCAGTGGGCTAGCACATACAATGCCAAAATTTGGTGTCATTTCATGCATGCCATCACGTACACCATGTACAACCAGGAACGTTCGGGTCTCCCGGAGGGCAAGTCCGAAAGAGGCTTTTTTTTCAACTCCTCCGAACGAGCCAAAACTTTTTGCACACCCTCCCACCACCATGCCAAGCATGCATGCCAATTTTCGTTGATTTTCCACGTTCGACGAATTTTCTAGGGTTTTCACCGTGAAAAAACCCTAAAACACTGCCGGACGTGACGCAACGTGCGTTTGGTGCCCGAATTCGTTCTAATCTTGCGTGGGGGACTCCAGTGGGCATGCACACACCATGCCTAAATTTGGTGTCATTTCATGCATGTCATCATGTACACCATGTATAACCAGGAACGTTCGGGTCTGCCGGAGGGCAAGTCCGAAAGAGGTTTTTTTTGCAACTCCTCCAAACGAGCCAAAACTTTTTGCACACCCTCCCACCACCATGCCAAGAATGCATGCCAATTTTCGTTGATTTTCGACGTTCGATGAATTTTCTAGGGTTTTCCCTGTGAAAAAAAACCCTAAAACACCGCCGAACGTGACGCAACATGCGTTTCGTGTCCGAATTCGTTCTAACCTAAAACACTTCCGGACGTGACGCAATGTGCATTTCATGTACGAATTCTATCTAAACTTGCGTGGGGGACTCCAGTGGGTATGCACACACCATGCCAAAATTTCGTGTTATTTCATGCATGCCATCACGTACACCATGTACAACCAGGGACCTTCGGGTCTGCCGGAGGGCAAGTCCGAAAGAGGTTTTTTTTCAACTCCTCCAAACGAGCCAAAACTTTCTGCACACCCTCCCACCACCATGCCAAGCATGCATGCCAATTTTCGACCTTCGATGAATTTTCTAGGGTTTTCCCGGTGAAAAAACCCTAAAACACTGCCGGACGTGACGCAACGTGCGTTTTGAGTCCGAACTCGTTCTAATCTTGCGTGCGGGACTCCAGTGGGCATGCGCACACCATGCCAAAATTTGGTGTCATTTCATGCATGCCATCACATACACCATGTACAACCAGGATCATTCGAGTCTCCCGGAGGGCAATTCCGAAAGAGGCTTTTTTTTCAACTTCTCCAAACGAGCCAAAACTTTTTGCACACCCTCCCGCAACCATGCCAAGCATGCATGCCAATTTTCGTTGATTTTTGACGTTCGATGAATTTTCTAGGGTTTTCCCGGTGAAAACACCCTAAAACACTGTCGGATGTGACGCAACGTGCGTTTCGTGTCCGAATTTGTTCTAAACTTGCGTGGGGGACTCGAGTGGGCATGCACACACCATGCCAAAATTTCATGTTATTTCATGCATGCCATCACGTACACCATGTAGAACCAGGAACTTTCGGGTCTGCCGGAGGGCAAGTCCGAAAGAGGTTTTTTTTTCAACTCCTCCAAACGAGCCAAAACTTTTTGCACAACCTCCCACCACCATGCCAAACGTGCATGCTAACTTTTGTTGATTTTTCGACGTTCAATGAAGTTTCTAGGGTTTTCCCGGTAAAAAAACCCTAAAACACTGCCGGACATGACGCAACATGCGTTTCGTGTCCGAATTCGTTTTATACTTGCGTGCGGGACTCCAGTGGGCATGCACACACCATGCCAAAATTTGGTGTTATTGCATGCATGCCATCACGTACACCATGTACAACCAGGAACGTTCGGCTCTGCCGTAGGGCAAGTCCGAAAGAGGTTTTTTTTTCCAACTCCTTCAAATGAGCCAAAACTTTTTGCACACCCTCCCACCACCATGCCAAGCTTGCATGCCAATTTTCGATGTGAAAAAAACCCTAAAACACTTCCGGACGTGACGCAATGTGCATTTCATGTCCGAATTCTTTCTAAACTTGCGTGGGGGACTCCAGTGGGTATGCACACACCATGCCAAAATTTCGTGTTATTTCATGCATGCCATCACGTACACCATGTACAACCAGGAACCTTCGGGTCTGCCGGAGGGCAAGTCCGAAAGAGGTTTTTTTTTCAACTCCTCCAAACGAGCCAAAACTTTCTGCACACCCTCCCACCACCATGCCAAGCATGCATGCCAATTTTCGACCTTCGATGAATTTTCTAGGGTTTTCCCGGTGAAAAAACCCTAAAACACTGCCGGACGTGACGCAACGTGCGTTTCGTGTCCGAACTCGTTCTAATCTTGCGTGCGGGACTCCAGTGGGCATGCGCACACCATGCCAAAATTTGGTGTCATTTCATGCATGCCATCACGTACACCATGTACAACCAGGATCATTCGAGTCTCCCGGAGGGCAATTCCGAAAAAGGCTTTTTTTTCAACTTCTCCAAACGAGCCAAAACTTTTTGCACACCCTCCCGCAACCATGCCAAGCATGCATGCCAATTTTCGTTGATTTTCAACGTTCGATGAATTTTCTAGAGTTTTCCCGGTGAAAACACCCTAAAACACTGCCGGATGTGACGCAACGTGCGTTTCGTGTCCGAATTCGTTCTAAACTTGCGTGGGGGACTCGAGTGGGCATGCACACACCATGCCAAAATTTCGTGTTATTTCATGCATGCCATCACGTACACCATGTAGAACCAGGAACTTTCGGGTCTGCCGGAGGGCAAGTCCGAAAGAGGTTTTTTTTTCAACTCCTCCAAACGAGCCAAAACTTTTTGCACAACCTCCCACCACCATGCCAAACGTGCATGCTATTTTTTTTGATTTTTCGACGTTCAATGAAGTTTCTAGGGTTTTCCCGGTGAAAAAACCCTAAAACACTGCCGGACATGACGCAACATGCGTTTCGTGTCCGAATTCGTTTTATACTTGCGTGCGGGACTCCAGTGGGCATGCACACACCATGCCAAAATTTGGTGTTATTGCATGCATGCCATCACGTACACCATGTACAACCAGGAACGTTCGGCTCGGCCGGAGGGCAAGTCCGAAAGAGGTTTTTTTTTCCAACTCCTTCAAATGAGCCAAAACTTTTTGCACACCCTCCCACCACCATGCCAAGCTTGCATGCCAATTTTCGATGTGAAAAAAACCCTAAAACACTTCCGGACGTGACGCAATGTGCATTTCATGTCCGAATTCTTTCTAAACTTGCGTGGGGGACTCCAGTGGGTATGCACACACCATGCCAAAATTTCGTGTTATTTCATGCATGCCATCACGTACACCATGTACAACCAGGAACCTTCGGGTCTGCCGGAGGGCAAGTCCGAAAGAGGTTTTTTTTTCAACTCCTCCAAACGAGCCAAAACTTTCTGCACACCCTCCCACCACCATGCCAAGCATGCATGCCAATTTTCGACCTTCGATGAATTTTCTAGGGTTTTCCCGGTGAAAAAACCCTAAAACACTGCCGGACGTGACGCAACGTGCGTTTCGTGTCCGAACTCGTTCTAATCTTGCGTGCGGGACTCCAGTGGGCATGCGCACACCATGCCAAAATTTGGTGTCATTTCATGCATGCCATCACGTACACCATGTACAACCAGGATCATTCGAGTCTCCCGGAGGGCAATTCCGAAAGAGGCTTTTTTTCAACTTCTCCAAACGAGCCAAAACTTTTTGCACACCCTCCCGCAACCATGCCAAGCATGCATGCCAATTTTTAATGATTTTTGACGTTCGATGAATTTTCTAGGGTTTTCCCTGTGAAAAAAACCCTAAAACACTGCCGAACGTGACGCAACATGCGTTTCGTGTCCGAATTCGTTCTAACCTTGCGTGGGGGACTCCAGTGGGCATGCACACACCATGCCAAAATTTGGTGTCATTTCATGCATGCCATCATGTACACCATGTACGACCAGGAACGTTCGGGTCTGCCGGAGGGTAAGTCCGAAAGAGGTTTTTTTTTCCAGCTCCTCCAACCGACCCAAAACTTTTTCCACACCCTCCCACCACCATGCTAAGCATGCATGCCAATTTTTAATGATTTTTGACGTTCGATGAATTTTCTAGGGTTTTCCGGGTGAAAAAACCCTAAAACACTGTCGGACGTGACGCAACGTGCGTTTGGTGTCCGAATTCGTTCTTATCTTGCGTGGGGGACTCTAGTGGGCATGCACAAACCATGCTAAAATTTGGTGTCATTTCATGCATGCCATCACGTACACCGTGTACAACTAGGAACGTTCGGGTCTGCCGGAGGGCAAGTCCGAAAGAGTTTTTTTCCAACTCATCCAAATGAGCCAAAACTTTTTGCACACCCTCCCACCACCATGCCAAGCATGCATGCCAATTTTCGTTGATTTTCGACGTTCGATGAATTTTCTAGGGTTTTCCCTGTGAAAAAAACCCTAAAACACCGCCAAACGTGACGCAACATGCGTTTCGTGTCCGAATTCGTTCTAACCTTGCGTGGGGGACTCCAGTGGGCATGCACACACCATGCCAAAATTTGGTGTCATTTCATGGATGCCATCATGTACACCATGTACGACCAGGAACGTTCGGGTCTGCCGGAGGGTAAGTCCGAAAGAGGTTTTTTTTTCCAGCTCCTCCAACCGACCCAAAACTTTTTCCACACCCTCCCACCACCATGCCAAGCATGCATGCCAATTTTTAATGATTTTTGACGTTCGATTAATTTTCTAGGGTTTTCCAGGTGAAAAAACCCTAAAACACTGCCGGACGTGACGCAACGTGCGTTTGGTGTCCGAATTCGTTCTTATCTTACGTGGGGGACTCTAGTGGGCATGCACAAACCATGCTAAAATTTGGTGTCATTTCATGCGTGCCATCACGTACACTGTGTACAACTAGGAACGTTCGGGTCTGCCGGAGGGCAAGTCCGAAAGAGTTTTTTTCCAACTCCTCCAAACGAGCCAAAACTTTTTGCACACCCTCCCACCACCATGCCAAGCATGCATGCCATTTTTCGTTGATTTTCGACATTCGATGAATTTTCTAGGGTTTTCCTGGTGAAAAAACCCTAAAACACTTCCGGACGTGACGCAATGTGCATTTCGTGTCCGAATTCTTTCAAAACTTGCGTGGGGGACTCCAGTGGGTATGCACACACCATGCCAAAATTTCATGTTATTTCATGCATGCCATCACGTACACCATGTACAACCAGGAACCTTCGGGTCTGCCGGAGGGCAAGTCCGAAAGAGGTTTTTTTTTCAACTCCTCCAAACGAGCCAAAACTTTCTGCACACCCTCCCACCACCATTCCAAGCATGCATGCCAATTTTTGACCTTCGATGAATTTTCTAGGGTTTTCCCGGTGAAAAAACCCTAAAACACTGCCGGACGTGACGCAACGTGCGTTTCGTGTCCGAACTCGTTCTAATCTTGCGTGGGGGACTCCAGTGGGCATGCGCACACCATGCCAAAATTTGGTGTCATTTCATGCATGCCATCACGTACACCATGTACAACCAGGATCATTCGAGTCTCCCGGAGGGCAATTCCGAAAGAGGCTTTTTTTTCAACTTCTCCAAACGAGCCAAAACTTTTTGCACACCCTCCCGCCACCATGCCAAGCATGCATGCCAATTTTCGTTGATTTTCGACGTTCGATGAATTTTCTAGGGTTTTCCCTGTGAAAAAAACCCTAAAACACCGCCGAACGTGACGCAACATGCGTTTCGTGTCCGAATTCGTTCTAACCTTGCGTGGGGGACTCCATTGGGCATGCACACACCATGCCAAAATTTGGTGTCATTTCATGCATGCCATCATGTACACCATGTACGACCAGGAACGTTCGGGTCTGCCGGAGGGTAAGTCCGAAAGAGGTTTTTTTTTCCAGCTCCTCCAACCGACCCAAAACTTTTTCCACACCCTCCCACCACCATGCCAAGCATGCATGCCAATTTTTAATGATTTTTGACGTTCGATGAATTTTCTAGGGTTTTCCGGGTGAAAAAACCCTAAAACACTGCCGGACGTGACGCAACGTGCGTTTGGTGTCCGAATTCGTTCTTATCTTGCGTGGGGGACTCTAGTGGGCATGCACAAACCATGCTATAATTTGGTGTCATTTCATGCATGCCATCACGTACACCGTGTACAACTAGGAACGTTCGGGTCTGCCGGAGGGCAAGTCCGAAAGAGTTTTTTTCCAACTCCTCCAAACGAGCCAAAACTTTTTGCACACCCTCCCACCACCATGCCAAGCATGCATGCCAATTTTCGTTGATTTTCGACGTTCGATGAATTTTCTAGGGTTTTCCCTGTGAAAAAAACCCTAAAACACCGCCGAACGTGACGCAACATGCGTTTCGTGTCCGAATTCGTTCTAACCTTGCGTGGGGGACTCCAGTGGGCATGCACACACCATGCCAAAATTTGGTGTCATTTCATGGATGCCATCATGTACACCATGTACGTCCAGGAACGTTCGGGTCTGCCGGAGGGTAAGTCCGAAAGAGGTTTTTTTTTCCGAAAGAGGTTTTTTTTTCCAGCTCCTCCAACCGACCCAAAACTTTTTCCACACCCTCCCACCACCATGCCAAGCATGCATGCCAATTTTTAATGATTTTTTACGTTTGATGAATTTTCTAGGGTTTTCCGGGTGAAAAACCCCTAAAACACTGCCGGACGTGACGCAACGTGCGTTTGGTGTCCGAATTCGTTCTTATCTTGCGTGGGGGACTCTAGTGGGCATGCACAAACCATGCTAAAATTTGGTGTCATTTCATGCGTGCCATCACGTACACTGTGTACAACTAGGAACGTTCGGGTCTGCCGGAGGGCAAGTCCGAAAGAGTTTTTTTCCAACTCCTCCAAACGAGCCAAAACTTTTTGCACACCCTCCCACCACCATGCCAAGCATGCATGCCAATTTTCGTTGATTTTCAACATTCGATGAATTTTCTAGGGTTTTCCTGGTGAAAAAACCCTAAAACACTTCCGGACGTGACGCAATGTGCATTTCGTGTCCGAATTCTTTCAAAACTTGCGTGGGGGACTCCAGTGGGTATGCACACACCATGCCAAAATTTCATGTTATTTCATGCATGCCATCACGTACACCATGTACAACCAGGAACCTTCGGGTCTGCCGGATTGCATGTCCGAAAGAGGTTTTTTTTTAACTCCTCCAAACGAGCCGAAACTTTCTGCACACCCTCCCACCACCATGCCAAGCATGCATGCCAATTTTCGACCTTCGATGAATTTTCTAGGGTTTTCCCGGTGAAAAAACCCTAAAACACTGCCGGACGTGACGCAACGCGCGTTTCGTGTCCGAACTCGTTCTAATCTTGCATGGGGGACTCCAGTGGGCATGCGCACACCATGCCAAAATTTGGTGTCATTTCATGCATGCCATCACGTACACCATGTACAACCAGGATCATTCGAGTCTCCCGGAGGGCAATTCCGAAAGAGGCTTTTTTTTCAACTTCTCCAAACGAGCCAAAACTTTTTGCACACCCTCCCGCAACCATGCCAAGCATGCATGCCAATTTTCGTTGATTTTCAACGTTCGATGAATTTTCTAGGGTTTTCCCGGTGAAAACACCCTAAAACACTGCCGGATGTGACGCAACGTGCGTTTCGTGTCCGAATTCGTTCTAAACTTGCGTGGGGGACTCCAGTGGGCATGCACACACCATGCCTAAATTTGGTGTCATTTCATGCATGTCATCATGTACACCATGTATAACCAGGATCATTCGAGTCTCCCGGAGGGCAATTCCGAAAGAGGCTTTTTTTTCAACTTCTCCAAACGAGCCAAAACTTTTTGCACACCCTCCCGCAACCATGCCAAGCATGCATGCCAATTTTCATTGATTTTCGACGTTCGATGAATTTTCTATGGTTTTCCCGGTGAAAAAACCCTAAAACACTGCCGAACGTGACGCAAAGTGCGTTTCGCGTCCGAATTCATTCTTATCTTGCGTGGGGGACTCTAGTGGGCATGCACAAACCATGCTAAAATTTGGTGTCATTTCATGCAAGCCATCACGTACACCGTGTACAACCAGGAACGTTCGGGTCTGCCGGAGGGCAAGTCGGAAAGAGTTTTTTTCCAACTCCTCCAACCGAGCCAAAACTTTTTGCACAACCTCCCACCACCATGCCAAACATGCATGCTAATTTTTGTTGATTTTTAGACATTCGATGAAGTTTCTAGGGTTTTCCCGGTGAAAAAACCCTAAAACACTGCCGGACATGACGCAACATGCGTTTCGTGTCCGAATTCGTTTTATACTTGCGTGCGGGACTCCAGTGGGTATGCACACACCATGCCAAAATTTGGTGTTATTGCATGCATGCCATCACGTACACCATGTACAACGAGGAACGTTCGGCTCTGCCGGAGGGCAAGTCCGAAAGAGGTTTTTTTTTCCAACTCCTTCAAATGAGCCAAAACTTTTTGCACACCCTCCCACCACCATGCCAAGCTTGCATGCCAATTTTCGATGTTCGATGAATTTTCTAGGTTTTCCCGGTGAAAAAAACCCTAAAACACTGCCGGACGTGACGCAACGTGCGTTTCATGTCCGAATTCGTTCTAATCTTGCGTGGGGGACTCCAGTGGGCATTCACACCCCATGCCAAAATTTGGTGTCATTTCATGCATGCCATCACATACTCCATGTACAACCAGGAACGTTCGGGTCCCCCGGAGGGCAATTCCGATAGATGCTTTTTTTTCAACTTCTCCAAACGAGCCAAAACATTTTGCACACCCTCCCACCACCATGCCAAGCATGCAGGCCAATTTTCGTTGATTTTCGACGTTCGATGAATTTTCTAGGGTTTTCCCGGTGAAAAAACACTAAAACACTGCCGAACGTGACGCAAAGTGCGTTTCGCGTCCGAATTCATTCTTATCTTGCGTGGGGGACTCTAGTGGGCATGCACAAAACCATGCTAAAATTTGGTGTCATTTCATCATGCCATCACGTCAACCGTGTACAACCAGGAACGTTCGGGTCTGCCGGAGGGCAAGTCCGAAAGAGTTTTTTTCCAACTCCTCCAACGAGCCAAAACTTTTTGCACACCCTCCCACCACCATGGCAAGCATGCATGCCAATTTTCGTTGATTTTCGATGTTCGATGAATTTTCTAGGGTTTTCCCGGTGAAAAAAACCATAAAACACTGCCGACATGACGCAAAGTGCGTTTCGTGTCCGAATTCGTTCTAAATCTTGTGTGGGGACTCCAGTGGGCGTGCACACACCATGCCAACATTTGGTATTATTTCATGCATACCATCACGTACACCATGTACAACCAGGAACGTTTGGGTCTCCCGGAGGGCAAGTCCGAAAGAGGCCTTTTTTCAACTCCTACAACAGAGCCAAAACTTTTTGCACACCCTCCCACCACCATGCCAAGCATGCATGTCAATTTTCGTTGATTTTCCACGTTCGATGAATTTTCTAGGGTTTTCACGGTGAAAAAACCCTAAAACACTGCCGGACGTGACGCAACGTGCGTTTGGTGTCCGAATTCGTTCTAATCTTGCGTGGGGGACTCCAGTGGGCATGCACACACCATGCCTAAATTTGGTGTCATTTCATGCATGTCATCATGTACACCATGTATAACCAGGAACGTTCGGGTCTGCCGGAGGGCAAGTTCGAAAGAGGTTTTTTTTGCAACTCCTCCAAACGAGCCAAAACTTTTTGCACACCCTCCCACCACCATGCCAAGAATGCATGCCAATTTTCGTTGATTTTCGACGTTCGATGAATTTTCTTTCCTAAGGGTCGCTGCTTCTTGTGAGTTCGCTCTCTTCTCCTCCCTGTTGTCCCCCCCCCCACCTCCATTCAGTCTTCTACGCCAGTCCTCTAGCTGTACTCACTCAACACTTTTTCTCGATCATTTCAGACTCGCCTCCTCCTGTGTTTCTACATATAGACATTACGTTCAGCGCAGCGTCCTATTCTTTGCGAAAAGCTTCCATCTGGCCTCTTTGCTCGAATTGAGCTGGAACGACCATCAGCCCTGGTAGAAGGGAAAAGATCATGCAGAAACGAATGCAAGCTGCCCAGCGATAGCTCCTCGAACTTCGCTCTCTTCTCCGCTCTACGAACCTCGCGATAGTTCTTCCGTAGAGAGGAATAGTCTCGTCGTGGCGGGTAGTTGACACCTTCGAGGACAGTTTACACAGAGCCGCGAGAGGGTATTGAATGATCTATGACTGGGGAGCCGGATCTTCCTGTGATTGTTGCCGAGAAGCGACCGGAAGAGGCTCTACAAGCTAGACGAGGGAATCGAAGGACTGAAGAAGAGGCAGCCAGGCGAAAACGCAGGTAAGGAAGGTAGTCCGTTCGGAGGGTAAACGTACCCTGAGTGGCCTAACGGTACCAGGAGCGACTGGGAGAGCGGAAGACAGGGGTGTCTCGAGAGAAAGCAAGGCGTTGTCCGATCCGAGAGGCGAGTCAACGAGAGCGCTGGATAACAGAGCCTAAAAAGGAGGAGAAAAGAAAGGAAACTCACAATCACGGCAGGATGGCCGCACCAAGTCAGAGTCAGAGACGGGACACACAACAACAAATGTAGGGCTGAGCACTGGGAAGAATGGGGGGGCGTGAAGCTCGGTGGTGGGAAGTGGGTGGTAGGGGGCAAACCAGGCAGGGAAAGGATGGGGAGGCGGGAAGTGCAGAAAGGGAGGAGAGAAGAGGTCGAGGGGAGTATGAATATGTTGTAACAAAAGGGGGGAAGCGCGGAGGAGGGGAGATAACGAATAGAACTAACAGGGAAAGCGGGGGCGGGGGTAGGGAGGGAAAGGAAAAGGAAGAAGAGGTGTGGAGAGTCAAGTTGGATGACTGTAGGAGGTGTGAGCAGAACTCGTCTTATAACACAAAAAATGTGAACACCGAACATCGGGTGAGGGGGGGGGCCCGGGAGGGGAGGACGTTTTCACACCCTCCCACCACCATGTGCCAAGCATGCAGCATGCTTGCCATGGTGGTGGAGGGTGTGGAAAAAGTTTTGGGTCGTTGGAGGAGTGGAAAAAAAACCTCTTGGACTTACCCTCCGGCAGACCCGAACGTTCCTGTGTACATGGTGTACATGATGGCATGCATGAAATGACACCAAATTTTGGCATGGTGTTGCATGCCCACTGGAGTCCCCCACGCAAGGTTAGAACGAATTCGGACACGAAACGCATGTTGCGTCACGTTCGGCAGTGTTTTAGGGTTTTTTTCACAGGGAAAACCCTAGAAAATTCATCGAACGTCGAAAATCACGAAATTGGCATGCATCTTGGCATGGTGGTGGGAGGGTGTGCAAAAAGTTTTGGCTCGTTTGGAGAGTTGAAAAAAAACCTCTTTCGGACTTGCCCTCCGCAGACCGAACGTTCCTGTTGTACAGGTGTACTGATGGCATGCATAAATGACACCAAATTTTGCATGGTTGTGTGCATGCCCACTAGATCCCCCACAAGATAAGAACGAATTCGGACACAACCACGTTGCGTCACGTCCGGCAGTGTTTTAGGGTTTTTTCACCAGGAAAACCCTAGAAAATTCATCGAACGTCAAAAATCATAAAAATTGGCATGCATGCTTGGCATGGTGGTGGGAGGGTGTGGAAAAAGTTTTGGGTCGTTGGAGGAGCTGGAAAAAAAAACCTCTTTCGGACTTACCCTCCGGCAGACCCGAACGTTCCTGGTCTTACATGGTGTCAGATGGCATGCATGAAATGACACCAAATTTTGGCATGGTGTGTGCATGCCCACTGGAGTCCCCACGCAAGTTAGAACGAATTCGGACACGAAACGCATGTTGCGTCACGTCGGCAGTGTTTTAGGGTTTTTTCACAGGAAAACCCTAGAAAATTCATCGAACGTCGAAAATCAACGAAAATTGGCATGCATCTTTGGCATGGGTGTGGGAGGTGTGCAAAAAGTTTTGGCTCGTTTGGAGGAGTTGAAAAAAACCTCTTTCGGAACTTGCCCTCCGGCAGACCCGAACGTTCCTGTTTACATGGTGTACTGATGCATGCATGAAATGACACCAAATTTGGCAGTGGTGTGCATGCCCACTGGATCCCCCACGCAAGATTAACGAATTCGGACACAACGCACGTTGCGTCACGTCCGGCAGTGTTTTAGGGTTTTTTTCACCGGAAAACCCTAGAAAATTCATCGAACGTGAAAATCAAAAATTGCATGCATGCTTGCATGGGTGGGGGGTGTGCAAAAGTTTTGGCTCGTTTGAGGAGTTGAAAAAAAACCTCTTCGGACTTGCCCTCGGGAGACCCAACGTTCCTGGTTGTACATGGTGTACGTGATGGATGCATGAAATGAAACCAATTTTGGCATGGTGTGTGCATGCCCACTGGAGTCCCCCACCAAGTTAGAAACGAATTCGGACACAACGCATTGCGTCACGTCCGGCAGTGTTTTAGGTTTTTTTCACACGGGAAAACCCTAGAAAATTCATCGAACTCGAAAATCAACGAAAATTGGCATGCATGCTTGGCATGGTGGTGGAGGGGTGTGCAAAAAGTTTTGGCTCGTTGGAGGAGTTGGAAAAAAACTCTTTCGGACTTGCCCTCCGGCAGACCCGAACGTTCCTGTTGTACACGTGTACGTGATGGCATGCATGAAATGACACCAAATTTTAGCATGGTTTGTGCATGCCCACTAGAGTCCCCCGCAAGATAGAAGAATTCGGACACGAAACGCACTGTGCGTCACGTCGGCAGTGTTTTAGGGTTTTTTCACCGGAAAACCCTAGAAAATTCATCGAACGTCGAAATCAAAAAATTGGCTGCATGCTTGGCATGGTGGTGGGAGGGTGTGCAAAAAGTTTTGGCTCGTTTGGAGATTGAAAAAAACTCTTCGGACTTGCCCTCCGGCGACCCAACGTTCCTGGTTACATGGGTACTGTGATGGCATCATGAAATGACACCAAATTTTGGCATGGTGTGGTATGCCCACTGGAGTCCCCCACGCAAGATAGAACGAATTCGGACAGAAACGCACGTTGCGTCACGTCCGGCAGTGTTTTAGGGTTTTTTCACCGGGAAAACCCTAGAAAATTCATCTCGAACATCGAAAATTGGCATGCATGCTTGGATGGTGGGTGGGAGGGTGTGCAAAAAGTTTTGGCTCTTTGGAGGAGTTGGAAAAAAAACTCTTTGGACTTGCCCTCCGGCAGACCCGAACGTTCCTGTTGTACAGTGTTACGTGATGGCATGCATGAAATGACACCAAATTTTAGCATGGTTTGTGCTGCCCACTGAGTCCCCCACGCAAGATAAGAACGAATTCGGACACAAACGCACGTTGCGTCACGTCCGTGCAGTGTTTAGGGTTTTTTCACCGAAAACCCTAGAAAATTCATCGAACGTCAAAATCATAAAAATTGGCATGCTTCTTGGCATGGTGGTGGGAGGGTGTGCAAAAAGTTTTGGCTCGTTGGAGGAGTGGAAAAAAAACCTCTTTCGGACTTACCCTCCGGCAGACCCGAACGTTCCTGGTCGTACATGGTGTACATGATGGCATCTGAAATGACACCAAATTTTGGCATGGTGTGTGCATGCCCACTGGAGTCCCCCACGCAAGTTAGAACGAATTCGGACACGAAACGCATGTTGCGTCACGTTCGGCGGTGTTTTAGGGTTTTTTTCACAGGAAAACCCTAGAAAATTCATCGAACGTCGAAATCAACGAAAATTGGCATGCATGCTTGGCATGGTGGTGGGAGGGTGTGCAAAAAGTTTTGGCTCGTTTGAGGAGTTGGAAAAAAAACCTCTTTCGGACTTGCCCTCCGGCAGACCCGAACGTTCCTGTTGTACAGGTGTACGATGGCATCATGAAATGACACCAAATTTTAGCATGTGTTGTGCATGCCCACTGAGTCCCCCACAATGTAGAACGAATTCGGACACAACGCACTTGCGTCACGTCCGGCAGTGTTTTAGGGTTTTTTCACCGAAAACCCTAGAAAATTCATCGAACGTCAAAAATCAAAAAATTGGCATGCATGCTTGGCATGGTGGTGGGAGGGTGTGGAAAAAGTTTTGGTCGTTGGAGGAGTGGAAAAAAAACCTCTTTCGGACTTCCCTCCGGCAGACCCGAACGTTCCTGGTGTACATGGTGTACATGATGGCATGCATGAAATGACACACAAATTTTGGCATGGTGTGTGCATGCCCACTGAGTCCCCCACGCAAGGTTAGAACGAATTCGGACACGAAACGCATCTTGCGTCACGTCGGCAGTGTTTTAGGGTTTTTTTCACAGGGAAAACCCTAGAAAATTCATCGACGTCGAAAATCAACGAAAATTGGCATGCATGCTTGGCATGGTGGGGGAGGGTGTGCAAAAAGTTTTGGCTCGTTGGAGAGTTGAAAAAAAACCTCTTTCGGATTGCCCTCCGGCAGACCGAATGTCCTGTTGTACATGGTGTACGTGATGGCATGCATGAAATGACACCAAATTTTGGCATGGTGTGTGCATGCCCACTGGATCCCCCACGCAAGATTAAACGAATTCGGACACAAACGCACTTTGCGTCACGTCCGGCAGTGTTTTAGGGTTTTTTCACCGGAAAACCCTAGAAAATTCATCATCGAATCAAAAATTGGCATGCATGCTTGGCATGGTGGTGGGAGGGTGTGCAAAAAGTTTTGGCTCGTTTGGAGGAGTTGAAAAAAAAACCTCTTTCGGACTTGCCCTCCGGCAGACCCAAGTTCCTGGTTGTACATGGTGTACGTGATGGCATGCATGAAATAACAAAATTTGGCATGGTGTGTGCATCCCACTGGAGTCCCCCACCAAGTTGAAAGAATTCGGACACGAAAGCACTTGCGTCACGTCCGAGTGTTTTAGGGTTTTTTCACCAGGAAAACCAGAAAATTCATCGAATCGAAAATCAACGAAAATGGCATGCATGCTTGGCATGGTGGTGGGAGGGTGTGCAAAAAGTTTTGGCTCGTTTGGAGGAGTTGGAAAAAAACCTTTCGGACTTGCCCTCCGGCAGACCCGAACGTTCCTGTTGTACAGGTGTACGTGATGGCACCATGAAATGACACCAAATTTTAGCATGGTTTGTGCATGCCCACTGAGTCCCCCACGCAAGATAAGACGAATTCGGACACCAACGCACTTTGCGTCACGTCCGGCAGTGTTTTAGGGTTTTTTCACCGAAAACCCTAGAAAATTCATCGAACGTCAAAAATCATAAAAATTGGCATGCATGCTTGGCATGGTGGTGGGAGGTGTGGAAAAAGTTTGGTCGTTGGAGGAGTGGAAAAAAAACCTCTTTCGGACTTCCCTCCGCAGACCCAACGTTCCTGGTCGTACATGGTGTACATGATGGCATCCATGAAATGACACCAAATTTTGGCATGGTGTGTGCATGCCCACTGGAGTCCCCCACGCAAGTTAGAACGAATTCGGACACGAAACGCATGTTGCGTCACGTCGGCGGTGTTTTAGGGTTTTTTTCACCGGGAAAACCCTAGAAAATTCTCGAACGTCGAAAATCAACGAAAATTGGCATGCATGCTTGGCATGGTGGTGGGAGGGTGTGCAAAAGTTTTGGCTCGTTTGAGGAGTTGAAAAAAAACTCTTTCGGACTTGCCCTCCGCAGACCCACGTTCCTGTTGTACAGGTGTACGTGATGGCATGCATGAAATGACACCAAATTTTAGCATGGTTTGTGCATGCCCACTAGAGTCCCCCAGCAAGTTAGAACGAATTCGGACAACAACGCACGTTGCGTCACGTCCGGCATGTTTTAGGGTTTTTTCACCGAAAACCCTAGAAAATTCATCGAACGTCAAAAATCATAAAAATTGGCATGCATGCTTGGCATGGTGGTGGGAGGGGTGTGGAAAAAGTTTTGGTCGGTTGGAGGAGTGGAAAAAAAAACCTCTTTCGGACTTCCCTCCGGCAGACCCGAACGTTCCTGGTCGTACATGGTGTACATGATGGCATGCATGAAATGACACCAAATTTTGGCATGGTGTGTGCATGCCCACTGAGTCCCCCACCAAGGTTAGAACGAATTCGGACACGAAACGCATGTTGCGTCACGTTCGGACGGTGTTTTAGGGTTTTTTCACAGGGAAAACCCTAGAAAATTCATCGAACGTCGAAAATCAACGAAAATTGGCATGCATGCTTGGCATGGGTGGGGAGGGTGTGCAAAAAGTTTTGGCTCGTTTGGAGAAGTTGAAAAAAACCTCTTTCGGACTTGCCCTCCGGAGACCGAATGTCCTGGTTGTACATGGTGTACGTGATGGCATGCATGAAATGACACCAAATTTTGGCATGGTGTGGCATGCCCACTGGAGTCCCCCACGCAAGATTAGAACGTTTCGGACACGAAACGCACGTTGCGTCACGTCCGCAGTGTTTTAGGGTTTTTTCACCGGGAAAACCCTAGAAAATTCATCGAAGGTCAAAAATTGGCATGCATGCTTGGCATGGTGGTGGGAGGGTGTGCAAAAAGTTTTGGCTCGTTTGGAGGAGTTGAAAAAAAAACCTCTTTCGACTTGCCCTCCGCAGACCCGAAGTTCCTGGTTGTACATGGTGTACGTGATGGCATGCATAAAACAGAAATTTTGGCATGGTGTGATCCCACTGGAGTCCCCCACGCAAGTTGAAAGAATTCGGACACGAAAGCACTTGCGTCACGTCCGGAGTGTTTTAGGGTTTTTTCACCAGGAAAACCCAAGAATTCATCGAAGTCGAAAATCAACGAAAATTGGCATGCATGCTTGGCATGGTGGTGGAGGGGTGTGCAAAAAGTTTTGGCTCGTTTGGAGGAGTTGGAAAAAAACTCTTTCGGACTTGCCCTCCGGCAGACCCGAACGTTCCTGTTGTACACGTGTACGTGATGGCAGCATGAAATACAACCAAATTTTAGCATGGTTTGTGCATGCCCACTAGAGTCCCCCACGCAAGATAAGAACGAATTCGGACACGAAACGCACGTTGCGTCACGTCCGGCAGTGTTTAGGGTTTTTTCACACCGGAAAACCCTAGAAAATTCATCGAACGTCAAAAATCATAAAAATTGGCATGCATGCTTGGCATGGTGGTGGGAGGGTGTGGAAAAAGTTTTGGGTCGTTGGAGGAGTGGAAAAAAAACCTCTTTCGGACTTACCCTCCGGCAGACCCGAACGTTCCTGGTGTACATGGTGTACATGATGGCATCCATGAAATGACACCAAATTTTGGCATGGTGTGTGCATGCCCACTGGGTCCCCCACGCAAGTTAGAAGAATTCGGACACAAACGCATGTTGCGTCACGTTCGGGCGTGTTTTAGGGTTTTTTCACAGGAAAACCCTAGAAAATTCATCGAACGTCGAAAATCACGAAATTGGCATGCATGCTTGGCATGGTGGTGGGAGGGTGTGCAAAAAGTTTTGGCTCTTTGGAGAGTTGGAAAAAAAACTCTTTCGGACTTGCCCTCCGGCAGACCCGAACGTTCCTGTTGTACAGGTGTACGTGATGGCATGCATGAAATGACACCAAATTTTGCATGGTTTGTGCATGCCCACTAGAGTCCCCCACGCAAGATAAGAACGAATTCGGACACCAAACGCACGTTGCGTCACGTCCGGCGTGTTTTAGGGTTTTTTCACCGGAAAACCCTAGAAAATTCATCGAACGTCAAAAATCATAAAAATTGGCATGCATGCTTGGCATGGTGGTGGGAGGGGTGAAAAAGTTTTGGGTCGGTTGGAGGAGGCGGAAAAAAAAACCTCTTTCGGACTTCCCTCCGGCAGACCCGAACGTTCCTGGTCGTACATGTGTACATGATGGCATGCATGAAATGACACCAAATTTTGGCATGGTGTGTGCTGCCCACTGGAGTCCCCCACGCAAGGTTAGAACGATTCGGACACGAAACGCATGTGCGTCACGTTCGGCATGTTTTAGGGTTTTTTCACAGGAAAACCTAGAAAATTCATCGAACGTCGAAAATCAACGAATTGGCATGCATCTTGGCATGGTGGGTGGGAGGTGTGCAAAAATTTTGGCTCGTTTGGAGGAGTTGAAAAAAACCTCTTTCGGACTTGCCCTCCGGCAGACCAACGTTCCTTTGTACAGGTGTACGTGATGGCATGCATGAAATACACCAAATTTTAGCATGGTTGTGCATGCCCCTGAGTCCCCCACGCAAGATAGAACGAATTCGGACACCAAACGCACGTTGCGTCACGTCCGGCAGTGTTTTAGGGTTTTTTCACCCGAAAACCCTAGAAAATTCATCGAACGTCAAAAATCATAAAAATTGGCATGCATGCTTGGCATGGTGGTGGGAGGGTGTGGAAAAAGTTTTGGGTCGGTTGGAGGAGTGGAAAAAAAAACCTCTTTCGGACTTCCCTCCGGCAGACCCGAACGTTCCTGGTCGTACATGGTGTACTGATGGCATGCATGAAATGACACCAAATTTTGGCATGGTGTGTGCATGCCCACTGGAGTCCCCCACGCAAGGTTAGAACGAATTCGGACACGAAACGCATGTGCGTCACGTTCGGCAGTGTTTTAGGGTTTTTTTCACAGGGAAAACCCTAGAAATTCATCGAACGTCGAAAATCAACGAAAATTGGCATGCATCTTGGCTGGTGGTGGGAGGGTGTGCAAAAGTTTTGGCTCGTTTGGAGGAGTTGAAAAAAAACCTCTTTCGAACTTGCCCTCCGGCAGACCCGAACGTTCCTGGTTATACATGGTGTACATGATGACATGCATGAAATGACACCAAATTTAGGGCATGTGTGTGCATGCCCACTGGAGTCCCCCACGCAAGATTAGAACGAATTCGGACACCAAACGCACGTTGCGTCACGTCCGGCAGTGTTTTAGGGTTTTTTCACCGGAAAACCCTAGAAAATTCATCGAACGTGAAAATCAACGAAAATTGCATGCATGCTTGCATGGTGGTGGGAGGGTGTGCAAAAAGTTTTGGCTCGTTTGAGGAGTTGAAAAAACCTCTTTCGGACTTGCCCTCCGGAGACCCAACGTTCCTGGTTGACATGGTGTACGTGATGGATGCATGAAATAAACCAAATTGGCATGGTGTGTGCGCCCACTGGAGTCCCCACCACAAGATTAGAACGAATTCGGACACGAACGCACTTTGCGTCAGTCCGGCAGTGTTTTATGTTTTTTTCACCGGGAAAACCCTAGAAAATTCATCGAACTCGAAAATCAACGAAAATTGGCATGCATGCTTGCCATGGTGGTGGGAGGGTGTGCAAGTTTTGCTCGTTTGGAGGAGTTGGAAAAAAACTCTTTCGGACTTGCCCTCCGGCAGACCCGAACGTTCCTGGTTGTACACGGTGTACGTGATCATGCATGAAATGACACAAATTTTAGCATGGTTTGTGCATGCCCACTAGATCCCCCACGCAAGATAAGAATGATTCGGACGCAAACGCACTTGTCGTCACGTTCGGCAGTGTTTTAGGGTTTTTTCACCGGGAAAACCCTAGAAAATTCATCGAACGTCGAAAATCAACGAAAATTGCTGCATGCTTGCATGGTGGTGGGAGGGTGTGCAAAAAGTTTTGGCTCGTTGGAGAAGTTGAAAAAAACCTCTTCGGATTGCCCTCCGGCAGACCCGAACGTTCCTGGTTGTACATGGGTATGTGATGGCATGCATGAAATGACACCAAATTTTGGCATGGTGTTGAATGCCCACTGGAGTCCCCCGCAAGATTAGAACGAATTGCGACAGAAACGCACGTTGCGTCACGTCCGGCAGTGTTTTAGGGTTTTTTTCACCGGAAAACCTGAAAATTCATTGAACATCGAAAATTGGCATGCAAGCTTGGCATGGTGGTGGGAGGGTGTGCAAAAAGTTTTGGCTCATTTGAAGGAGTTGGAAAAAAAAACCTCTTTCGGACTTGCCCTCCGGCAGAGCCGAACGTTCCTGGTTGTACATGGTGTACGTGATGGCATGCATGAATAACCCAAATTTTGGCATGGTGTGTGCATCCACTGGAGTCCCGCACGCAAGTATAAAACGAATTCGGACACGAAACGCATGTTGCGTCATGTCCGGCAGTGTTTTAGGGTTTTTCACCGGGAAAACCCTAGAAATTCATGAACGTCGAAAAATCAAAAAAAATTGCATGCACGTTTGGCATGGTGGTGGAGGTTTTGCAAAAAGTTTTGGCTCGTTGGAGGAGTTGAAAAAAAACCTCTTTCGGACTTGCCCTCCGCAGACCCGAAGTTCCTGGTTCTACATGGTGTACGTGATGGCATGCATGAAATAAACACGAAATTTTGGCATGGTGTGTGCATGCCCACTGAGTCCCCCACGCAAGTTTAGAACGAATTCGGACACGAAACGCACGTTGCGTCACTCCGGCAGTGTTTTAGGGTTTTTTCACCGGAAAACCCTAGAAAATTCATCGAACGTGAAAATCAACGAAAATTGCATGCATGTTTGGCATGGTTGGGGAGGGTGTGCAAAAAGTTTTGCTCGTTTGGAGAAGTTGAAAAAAAAACTCTTTCGGAATTGCCCTCCGGGAGACCGAATGATCCTGGTTGTACATGGTGTACGTGATGGCATGCATGAAATGACACCAAATTTTGGCATGGTGTGCGCATGCCCACTGGAGTCCCGCACGCAAATTAGAACGAGTTCGGACACGAAACGCACGTTGCGTCACGTCCGGCTGTTTTAGGGTTTTTTCACCGGGAAAACCCTAGAAAATTCATCGAAGGTCGAAAATTGGCATGCATGCTTGGCATGGTGGTGGAGGTGTGCAGAAAGTTTTGGCTCGTTGGAGGAGTTGAAAAAAAAACCTCTTTCGGACTTGCCCTCCGGCAGACCCGAAGGTTCCTGGTGTACATGGTGTACGTGATGGCATGCATGAAATAACACGAAATTTTGGCATGGTGTGTGCATACCCACTGGAGTCCCCCACGCAAGTTTAGAAAGAATTCGGACAGAAAGCACATTGCGTCACGTCCGAAGTGTTTTAGGGTTTTTTTCACATCGAAAAATTGGCATGCAAGCTTGGCATGGTGGTGGGAGGGTGTGCAAAAAGTTTTGGCTCATTTGAAGGAGTTGGAAAAAAAAACCTCTTTCGGACTTGCCCTCCGGCAGAGCCGAACGTTCCTGTTGTACATGGTGTACGTGATGGCATGCATGCATAACACCAAATTTTGGCATGGTGTGTCATGCCCACTGGAGTCCCGCACGCAAGTAAAAACGAATTCGGCACGAAACGCAGTTGCGTCAGTCCGCGTGTTTTAGGGTTTTTTCACCGGAAAACCCTAGAAATTCATGAACGTCGAAAAATCACAAAAATTAGCATGCACGTTGGCATGGTGGTGGGAGGTTGTGCAAAAGTTTTGGCTCGTTTGGAGGAGTTGAAAAAAAAACCTCTTTCGGACTTGCCCTCCGGCAGACCCGAATTCCTGGTTCTACATGGTGTACGTGATGGCATGCATGAAATAACATGAAATTTTGGCATGGTGTGTGCATGCCCACTGAGTCCCCCACGCAAGTTTAGAACAATTCGACACGAAACCACGTTGCGTCACATCCGCAGTGTTTTAGGGTGTTTTCACCGGAAAACCCGAAAATTCATCGAACTCAAAAATCAACGAAAATTGGCATGCATGCTTGGCATGGTTGGGGAGGGTGTGCAAAAGTTTTGGCTCGTTTGGAGAAGTTGAAAAAAAAGCCTCTTTCGGAATTGCCCTCCGGGAGACTCGAATGATCCTGTTGTACATGGTGTATGGATGGCATGCATGAAATGACACCAAATTTTGGCATGGTGTGCGCATGCCCACTGAGTCCCCACGCAAGATTAGAAACGAGTTCGGACCAAACGCACGTTGCGTCACGTCCGCAGTGTTTTTGGGTTTTTCACCGGGAAACCCTAGAAAATTCATCGAAGGTCGAAAATTGGCATGCATGCGGCATGGTGGTGGGAGGGTGTGCAGAAAGTTTTGGCTCGTTTGGAGGAGTTGAAAAAAAACCTCTTTCGGACTTGCCCTCCGGCAGACCCGAAGGTCCCTGGTTGTACATGGTTACGGATGGCATGCATGAAATAACACGAAATTTTGGCATGGGTGTGTGCATACCCACTGGAGTCCCCCACGCAAGTTTAGTGAATTCGACATGAATGCACATTGCGTCACGTCCGAAGTGTTTTAGGTAACGAATTCGGACACGAAACGCATTTGCGTCACGTTCGGCTTTTAGGGTTTTTTCACAGGGAAAACCTAGAAAATCATCGAACGTCGAAAATCAACGAAAATTGGCATGCATTCTTGGCATGGTGGTGGGAGGGTGTGCAAAAGTTTTGGCTCGTTTGGAGGAGTTGCAAAAAACCTCTTTCGGACTTGCCCTCCGGCAGACCCGAACGTTCCTGGTTATACATGGTGTACTGATGACATGCATGAAATGACACCAAATTTAGGCATGGTGTGTGCATGCCCACTGGAGTCCCCCACGCAAGATTAGAACGAATTCGGACACCAAACACACGTTGCGTCACGTCCTGCAGTGTTTTAGGGTTTTTTCACCGTGAAAACCCTAGAAAATTCATCGAACGTGGAAAATCAACGAAAATTGACATGCATGCTTGGCATGGTGGTGGGAGGGTGTGCAAAAAGTTTTGGCTTGTTTGTAGGAGTTGAAAAATGGGCCTCTTTCGGACTTGCCCTCCGGGAGACCCAAACGTTCCTGGTTGTACATGGTGTACGTGATGGTATGCATGAAATAATACCAAATGTTGGCATGGTGTGTGCACGCCCACTGGAGTCCCCCACACAAGATTAGAACGAATTCGGACACGAAACGCACTTTGCGTCATGTCCGGCAGTGTTTTATGGTTTTTTTCACCGGGAAAACCCTAGAAAATTCATCGAACATCGAAAATCAACGAAAATTG
>CM022297.1:529231803-529269661 GCA_011799875.1 Thinopyrum elongatum
CACCAGACGACGTTGCGTCACGTCCGGCAGTGTTTTAGGGTTTTTCACCCGGAAAACCCTAGAAAATTCATCGAACGTCAAAAATCATTAAAAATTGGAGCAAGCATGCATGCCAATTTTCGTTGATTTTCGATGTTCGATGAATTTTCTAGGGTTTTCCCGGTGAAAAAAACCATAAAACACTGCCGGACATGACGCAAAGTGCGTTTCGTGTCCGAATTCGTTCTAATCTTGTGTGGGGGACTCCAGTGGGCGTGCACACACCATGCCAACATTTGGTATTATTTCATGCATACCATCACGTACACCATGTACAACCAGGAACGTTTGGGTCTCCCGGAGGGCAAGTCCGAAAGAGGCCCATTTTTCAACTCCTACAAACAAGCCAAAACTTTTTGCACACCCTCCCACCACCATGCCAAGCATGCATGTCAATTTTCGTTGATTTTCCACGTTCGATGAATTTTCTAGGGTTTTCACGGTGAAAAAACCCTAAAACACTGCAGGACGTGACGCAACGTGTGTTTGGTGTCCGAATTCGTTCTAATCTTGCGTGGGGGACTCCAGTGGGCATGCACACACCATGCCTAAATTTGGTGTCATTTCATGCATGTCATCATGTACACCATGTATAACCAGGAACGTTCGGGTCTGCCGGAGGGCATGTCCGAAAGAGGTTTTTTTTGCAACTCCTCCAAACGAGCCCTCCCACCACCATGCCAAGAACCTGCCAATTTTTAATGATTTTTGACGTTCATGAATTTTCTAGGGTTTTCCGGTGAAAAAACCCTAAAACACTGCCGGACGTGACGCAACGTGCGTTTGTGTCCGAATTCGTTCTTATCTTGCTGGGGGACTCTGTGGGCATGCACAAACCATGCTAAATTTGGTGTCATTTCATGCGTGCCATCACGTACACTGTGTACAACCGGAACGTTCGGGTCTGCCGGAGGGCAAGTCCGAAAGAGTTTTTTTTCCAACTCCTCCAAACGAGCCAAAACTTTTTGCACACCCCCCCCCACCATGCCAAGCATGCATGCCTTTTTCGTTGATTTTCGACATTCGATGAATTTTCTAGGTTTTCCTGGTGAAAAAAACCCTAAAACACTTCCGGACGTGACGCAATTGGCATTTCGTGTCCGAATTTTCAAACTTTGCGTGGGGGACTCCAGTGGGTATGCACACACCATGCCAAATTTCATGTATTTCATGCATGCCATCACGTACACCATGTACAACCAGGAACCTTTCGGGTCTGCCGGAGGGCTCAAGTCTCAACGAAGTTTTTTTTTCTTCTTTTTTTCAACTCCTCCAAACGAGCCAAAACTTTCTGCACACCCTCCCACACCATGCCAAGCATGCATGCCAATTTTTGACCTTCGATGAATTTTCTAGGGTTTTCCCGGTGAAAAAACCCTAAAACACTGCCGGACGTGACGCAACGTGCGTTTCGTGTCCGAACTCGTTCTAATCTTGCGTGGGGGACTCCAGTGGGCATGCGCACACCATGCCAAAATTTGGTGTCATTTCATGCATGCCATCACGTACACCATGTACAACCAGGATATTCGAGCTCCCGGAGGGCAATTCCGAAAGAGGCTTTTTTTTCAACTTCTCCAAACGAGCAAAACTTTTTGCACACCCTCCCCCCACCATGCCAAGCATGCATGCCAATTTTCGTTGATTTTCGACGTTCGATGAATTTTCTAGGGTTTTCCCTGTGAAAAAAACCCTAAAACACCGCCGAACGTGACGCAACATGCGTTTCGTGTCCGAATTCGTTCTAACCTTGCGTGGGGGACTCCAGTGGGCATGCACACACCATGCCAAAATTTGGTGTCATTTCATGCATGCCATCATGTACACCATGTACGACCAGGAACGTTCGGGTCTGCCGGAGGGGTACCGAAAGAGGTTTTTTTCCACTCCTCCAACCGACCCAAAACTTTTTCCACACCCTCCCACCACCATGCCAAGCATGCATGCCAATTTTTTGATTTTTGACGTTCGATGAATTTTCTAGGGTTTTCTGGTGAAAAAACCCTAAACACCTGCCGGACGTGACGCAACGTGCGTTTCGTGTCCGAATTCGTTTTATACTTGCGTGGGGACTCCTAGTGGGCATGCACACCATGCAAATTTGGTGTTA
Organism: Thinopyrum elongatum; assembly: GCA_011799875.1. Classification (NCBI taxonomy): domain Eukaryota; kingdom Viridiplantae; phylum Streptophyta; class Magnoliopsida; order Poales; family Poaceae; genus Thinopyrum; species Thinopyrum elongatum. The sequence continues at coordinate 529,233,953 of CM022297.1, forward strand.
TTCATGATGCCATCGTACACCATGTACAACCAGGAACGTTCGTCTGCCGGAGGGCAAGTCCGAAAGAGGTTTTTTTTCCAACTCCTCAAAGAGCCAAAACTTTTTGCACACCCTCCCACCACCATGCCAAGCTGCATGCCAATTTTTCGATGTTCGATGAATTTTCTAGGGTTTTCCGGTGAAAAAAACCCTAAAACACTGCCGGACGTGACGCAACGTGCGTTTCGTGTCCGAATTCGTTCTAACTTTGCGTGGGGGACTCCAGTGGGCATGCACACACCATGCCAAAATTTGGTGTCATTTCATGCATGCCATCACGTACACCATGTACACCAGGAACGTTCGGGTCTCCGGAGGGCAAGTCCGAAAGTTTTTTTTTCAACTCTCCAAACGACCAAAACTTTTGCACACCCTCCCCACCATGCCAAGCATGCATGCCAATTTTCGTTGATTTTTGACGTTCTGAATTTTCTAGGGTTTTCCCGGTGAAAAAACCCTAAAACCCTGCCGAACGTGACGCAAGTGCGTTTCGTGTCCGAATTCTTCTTCTATTGCGTGGGGGACTCTAGTGGGCATGCACAAACCATGCTAAAATTTGGTGTCATTTCATGCTTGCCATCTACACCGTGTACAACCAGGAACGTTCGGTCTGCCGGAGGGCAAGTCCGAAAGAGTTTTTTTCCAACTCCTCCAAACGAGCCAAAACTTTTTGCACACCCTCCCACCACCATGCCAAGCATGCATGCCATTTTCGTTTTATTTCGACGTTCGATGAATTTTCTAGGTTTTTCCCGGTGAAAAAACCCTAAAACACTCCGGACGTGACGCAATGCTTTTCTGTCCGAATTCTTTCTAAACTTGCGTGGGGGACTCCAGTGGGATGCACCACCATGCCAAAATTTGGTTTATTTCATGCATGCCATCACTGTACACCATGTACAACCAGGAACTTCGGGTCTGCCGGGGGCAAGTCCGAAAGAGGTTTTTTTTCAACTCCTCCAAACGAGCCAAAACTTTTTGCACACCCTCCCACCACCATGCCAAGCATGCATGCAATTTCTTGATTTTCCTCGTTCGATGAATTTTCTAGGGTTTTCCGGTGAAAAACCCTAAAACACTGCCGGACGTGACGCAACGTGCGTTTGTGTCCGAATTCGTTCTAATCTTGCGTGGGGGACTCCAGTGGGCTGCACACCATGCCTAAATTTGGTGTCATTTCATGCATGCATCATCTACACCATGTACAACCAGGAACGTTCGGGTCTCCGGAGGGCAAGTCCGAAAGAGGTTTTTTTTCAACTCCTCCAAAAGCCAAAACTTTTTGCACACCCTCCCACCACCATGCCAAGATGCATGCCAATTTTCGTTGATTTTTCGAGTTCGATGAATTTTCTAGGGTTTTCCCGTGAAAAAACCCTAAAACACCGCCGAACGTGACGCAACATGCGTTTCGTGTCCGAATTCGTTCTAATCTTGCGTGGGGACTCCAGTGGGCATCACACACCATGCCAAAATTTTTTGTCATTTCATGCATGCCATCATCTACACCATGTACACCAGGAACGTTCGGGTCTGCCGGAGGGCAAGTCCGAAAGAGGTTTTTTTTTCCACTCCTCAACCGAGCCAAAACTTTTTCCACACCCTCCCACCACCATGCCAAGCATGCATGCCAATTTTTGATTTTGACGTTCGATGAATTTTCTAGGTTTTCCCGTGAAAAAACCCTAAAACACTGGGACGTGACGCACGTGCGTTTGGTGTCCGAATTCGTTCTAATCTTGCTGGGGGACTCAGTGGGCATGCACACACCATGCAAAATTTGGTGTCATTTCATGCATGCCATCACGTACACCATGTACAACAGAACGTTCGGGTCTGCCGAGGGCAAGTCCGAAAGAGGTTTTTTTCCAACTCCTCCAAACGAGCCAAAACTTTTTGCACACCCTCCCACCACCATGCCAAGCATGCATGCCAATTTTCGTTGATTTTCGAGTTCGATGAATTTTCAGGGTTTTCTGTGAAAAAACCCTAAAACACTGCCGGACGTGACGCAGTGCGTTTCGTGTCCGAATTCGTTCTAAACTTGCGTGGGGACTCCAGTGGGCATGCACACACCATGCCAAAATTTGGTGTCTTTCATGCATGCCATCACGTACACCATGTACAACCAGGAACGTTCGGTCTGCCGAGGGCAAGTCCGAAAGAGGTTTTTTTTTCAACTCTCCAAACGAGCCAAAACTTTTGCACACCCTCCCACCACCATGCCAAGCATGCATGCCAATTTTCGTTTATTGACGTTCATGAATTTTCTAGGGTTTTCCCGTGAAAAAACCCTAAAACACTGCCGACGTGACGCAATGCGTTTGGTGTCCGAATTCGTTCTAATCTTGCGTGGGGACTCCAGTGGGCAGCACACCATGCCAAAATTTGGTGTCATTTCATGCATGCCATCACGTACACCATGTCACCAGGAACGTTCGGGTCTCCCGGAGGGCAAGTCCGAAGAGGTTTTTTTTCAACTCCTCCAACGAGCCAAAACTTTTTGCACACCCTCCCCCACCCATGCCAGCATGCATGCCAATTTTCGTTGATTTTCGACGTTCGAAATTTTCTAGGGTTTTCCCGTGAAAAAACCCTAAAACACTGCCGGAACGTGACGCAACTGCGTTTCGTGTCCGAATTCGTTCTAACTTGCGTGGGGGACTCCAGTGGGCATGCCACACCATGCCAAAATTTGGTGTCATTTCATCATGCCATCATGTACACCATGTAAACCAGGAACGTTCGGGTCTGCCGGAGGGCAAGTCCGAAAGAGGTTTTTTTTCAACTCCTCCAAACGAGCCAAAACTTTTTGCCACCCTCCCACCACCAGGCCAAGCATGCATGCCAATTTTGTTGATTTTCGACGTTCGATGAATTTTCTAGGGTTTTCCCGGTGAAAAAAACCCTAAAACCTGCCGACGTGACGCAATGCGTTTCGTGTCCGAATTCGTTCTATACTTGCGTGCTGGCATCGCGACCAGGTGGGACTCAGTGGATGCACCACCATGAAATTGGTGTCTTTCATGCATGCCATCACGTACACCATGTACAACCAGGAACTTCGGGTCTGCCGGAGGGCAAGTCCGAAAGAGGTTTTTTTTTCAACTCCTCCCAACGAGCCAAAACTTTTTGCACACCCTCCCACCACCATGCAGCACATGCATCGGCACATTTCGCCTTCGATGAATTTTCTAGGGTTTTCCCGGTGAAAAAAACCCTAAAACACTGCCGGACGTGACGCAACGTGCTTTTCGTGTCCGAATCGTTCTAATCTTGCGTGGGGACTCCAGTGGCATGCCACACACCATGCCAAAATTTGGTTGTTCTTGGTCATTCATGGATGCCATCATGTACACCATGTACGACCAGGAACGTTCGGGCTGCCGGAGGGTAAGTCCGAAAGAGGTTTTTTTTCCAGCTCCTCCAACCGACCCAAAACTTTTTCCACACCTCCCACCACCATGCCAAGCATGATGCCAATTTTTAATGATTTGACGTTCGATGATTTTCAGGGTTTTCCGGGTGAAAAAACCCTAAAACACTGCCGGACTGGACGCAACGTGCGTTTGTGGGTCCGAATTGTTCTTATCTTCGTGGGGGACTTAGTGGGCATGCAAAAACCATGCTAAAATTTGGTGTCATTTCATGCGTGCCATCACGTACACTGTGTAAAACTAGGAACGTTCGGGTCTGCCGGAGGGCAAGTCCGAAAGAGTTTTTTTCCAACTCCTCCAAACGAGCCAAAACTTTTGCACACCCTCCCACCACCATGCCAAGCAGCATGCCATTTTTCGTTGATTTTCGACATTCGATGAATTTTTCTAGGGTTTTCCTGGTGACAAAACCCTAAAACACTGCCGAACGTGACGCAAAGTGCGTTTCGTGTCCGAATTCATTCTTATCTTGCGTGGGGGACTCTAGTGGGCATGCACAAACCATGCTAAAATTTGGTGTCATTTCATGCATGCCATCACGTACACCGTGTACATCCAGGAACGTTCGGCTCTGCCGGAGGGCAAGTCCGAAAGAGTTTTTTTCCAACTCCTCCAAACGAGCCAAAACTTTTTGCACACCCTCCCACCACCATGGCAAGCATGCAAGCCAATTTTCGTTGATTTTCGACGTTCGATGAATTTTCTAGTTTTTTCCCGGTGAAAAAAACCCTAAAACACTTCCGGACGTGACGCAATGTGCATTTCATGTCCGAATTCTTTCTAAACTTGCGTGGGGGACTCCTGTGGGTATGCACACACCATGCCAAAATTTCGTGTTATTTCATGCATGCCATCACGTACACCATGTACAACCAGGAACCTTCGGGTCTGCCGGAGGGCAAGTCCGAAAGAGGCCTTTTTTTCAACTCCTACAAACGAGCCAAAACTTTTTGCACACCCTCCCACCACCATGCCAAGCATGCATGCCAATTTTCGTTGATTTTCGACGTTCGATGAATTTTCTAGGGTTTTCCCTGTGAAAAAAACCCTAAAACACCGCCGAACGTGACGCAACATGCGTTTCGTGTCCGAATTCGTTCTAACCTTGCGTGGGGGACTCCAGTGGGCATGCACACACCATGCCAAAATTTGGTGTCATTTCATGCATGCCATCATGTACACCATATACGACCAGGAACGTTCGGGTCTGCCGGAGGGTAAGTCCGAAAGAGGTTTTTTTTTCCAGCTCCTCCAACCGACCCAAAACTTTTTCCACACCCTCCCACCACCATGCCAAGCATGCATGCCAATTTTTAATGATTTTTGACGTTCGATGAATTTTCTAGGGTTTTCCGGGTGAAAAAACCCTAAAACACTGCCGGACGTGACGCAACGTGCGTTTGGTGTCCGAATTCGTTCTTATCTTGCGTGGGGGACTCTAGTGGGCATGCACAAACCATGCTAAAATTTGGTGTCATTTCATGCATGCCATCACGTACACCGTGTACAACTAGGAACGTTCGGGTCTGCCGGAGGGCAAGTCCGAAAGAGTTTTTTTCCAACTCCTCCAAACGAGCCAAAACTTTTTGCACACCCTCCCACCACCATGCCAAGCATGCATGCCAATTTTCGTTGATTTTCGACATTCGATGAATTTTCTAGGGTTTTCCCTGTGAAAAAAACCCTAAAACACCGCCGAACGTGACGCAACATGCGTTTCGTGTCCGAATTCGTTCTAACCTTGCGTGGGGGACTCCAGTGGGCATGCACACACCATGCCAAAATTTGGTGTCATTTCATGGATGCCATCATGTACACCATGTACGACCAGGAACGTTCGGGTCTGCCGGAGGGTAAGTCCGAAAGAGGTTTTTTTTTCCAGCTCCTCCAACCGACCCAAAACTTTTTCCACGCCCTCCCACCACCATGCCAAGCATGCATGCCAATTTTTAATGATTTTTGACGTTCGATGAATTTTCTAGGGTTTTCCGGGTGAAAAAACCCTAAAACACTGCCGGACGTGACGCAACGTGCGTTTGGTGTCCGAATTCGTTTTAATCTTGCGTGGCGGACTCTAGTGGGCATGCACAAACCATGCTAAAATTTGGTGTCATTTCATGCGTGCCATCACGTACACTGTGTACAACTAGGAACGTTCGGGTCTGCCGGAGGGCAAGTCCGAAAGAGTTTTTTTCCAACTCCTCCAAACGAGCCAAAACTTTTTGCACACCCTCCCACCACCATGCCAAGCATGCATGCCATTTTTCGTTGATTTTCGACATTCGATGAATTTTCTAGGGTGTTCCTGGTGAAAAAACCCTAAAACACTTCCGGACGTGACGCAATGTGCATTTCGTGTCCGAATTCTTTCAAAACTTGCGTGGGGGACTCCAGTGGGTATGCACACACCATGCCAAAATTTCATGTTATTTCATGCATGCCATCACGTACACCATGTACAACCAGGAACCTTCGGGTCTGCCGGAGGGCAAGTCCGAAAGAGGTTTTTTTTTCAACTCCTCCAAGCGAGCCAAAACTTTCTGCACACCCTCCCACCACCATGCCAAGCATGCATGCCAATTTTTGACCTTCGATGAATTTTCTAGGGTTTTCCCGGTGAAAAAACCCTAAAACACTGCCGGACGTGACGCAACGTGCGTTTCGTGTCCGAACTCGTTCTAATCTTGCGTGGGGGACTCCAGTGGGCTTGCGCACACCATGCCAAAATTTGGTGTCATTTCATGCATGCCATCACGTACACCATGTACAACCAGGATCATTCGAGTCTCCCGGAGGGCAATTCCGAAAGAGGCTTTTTTTTCAACTTCTCCAAACGAGCCAAAACTTTTTGCACACCCTCCCGCCACCATGCCAAGCATGCATGCCAATTTTCGTTGATTTTCGACGTTCGATGAATTTTCTAGGGTTTTCCCGGTGAAAACACCCTAAAACACTGCCGGATGTGACGCAAGTTGCGTTTCGTGTCCGAATTCGTTCTAAACTTGCGTGGGGGACTCGAGTGGGCATGCACACACCATGCCAAAATTTTGTGTTATTTCATGCATGCCATCACGTACTACATGTAGAACCAGGAACGTTCGGGTCTGCCGGAGGGCAAGTCCGAAAGAGGTTTTTTTTCAACTCCTCCAAACGAGCCAAAACTTTTTGCACAACCTCCCACCACCATGCCAAACATGCATGCTAATTTTTGTTGATTTTTCGACGTTCGATGAAGTTTCTACATTTTTCCCGGTGAAAAAACCTAAAACACTGCCGGACATGACGCAACGTGTGTTTCGTGTCCGAATTCGTTTTATACTTGCGTGCGGGACTCCAGTGGGCATGCACACACCATGCCAAAATTTGGTGTTATTTCATGCATGCCATCATGTACACCATGTACAACCAGGAACGTTCGGCTCTGCCGGAGGGCAAGTCCGAAAGAGGTTTTTTTTTCCAACTCCTTCAAATGAGCCAAAACCTTTTTGCACACGCCTCCCCAACACATGCCAGCGTGATGCCATTCGTGATTTCGGATGTTCGTGAATTTTCTAGGGTTTCCGGTGGGAACACAAACCCTAAAACACTGTCAGGACGTGACGCACGGTGAGTTTACGTGTCCGAATTCGTTCTAATCTCGCGGGGGCCGAGTGGGATGCAACACCATGCCAAAATTTCGTGTTCACTTTCATGCATGCCATCACGTACACAACATGTAAACCAGGAACTTCGGGTCTCCGGAGGGCAAGTTCCGAAAGAGTTCTTTTTTTCAACTTCTCCAAACGAGCCAAAACATTTTGCACAACCTCTCCACCACCATGCCAAGTCTGCATGCTATTTTCGTTGATTTTTTCGACTTCATGAATTTTTCTGGGTTTTTCCCGGTGAAAAAAACCGTCTAAAAACACTGCCGACATGATGAACCAAGTGCGTTTCGTGTACGATATCATCTATATCTGTGCGTGGGGACTCTAGTGGGCATGCACAAACCATCGCTGAAAATTTGGTGTCCATTTCTGCATGTCATCACGTACACGTGTAACCAGGAACGTTCGGCTCGCTGCGGAGGGCAAGTCCGAAAGAGGTTTTTTTGCCAACTCCTCCAAACGAGCCAAAACTTTTTGCACACCCTCCCATCCCCAAGGTGGGAAGCATGCACCAATTTTCGGTTGATCTTTCTACGTCGATGAAATTGTCTAGGTTTTCTTCCTGTGAAAAAACCCTTAAAACACCCGAGACGTGGAGACAATGCAAGTTTTGTCCGAATTGTCGTCTAACTTGCGTGGGGGAACTCCAGTGGGTATGCACACACCATGCCAAAATTTGCGTGTATTTTCATGTCATGCCTCTAGTAACATGTACACCAGAACGATTCGGTACTGCGGAGGGTAAGTCCGAAAGAGGTTTTTTGGTCCGAACTGCTCCCACAACTGACCAAAACTTTTGCCACCACTCCCCACCACCATGCCAAGATCATGCCATTTTATCGATTATTTCCTACCGTTCGTGAATTTTCAGGGTTTCCGGTGAAAAAACCACTAAACACTGTGCCGGACGTGACGCAACAGCGTTGTTTGGGCGTCGAAATTCGTTCTTATCCTTGCGTGGGGGACTAGGGGGCATCACAAACCATGCCTAAATTTGGCTTGTCCATTTCACTTGCATTCATCATGTCACCATGTCATACCAGGAACGTTCTGGTCGCGGAGGGGCAAGTCCGAAAGATGTTTTTTTTTTCAACTCCTCCAACGAGCCAAAAAACTTTTTGCACACCCTCCCACCACATGTCCAGGCAATGCTGCCAATTTTCGTTGATTTTCGCTCGTCATGAATTTTTTCTAGGGTTTTCCGGTGTGAAAAAAACCCTTATAAACACTTCCGGAACGTGACGCAAGATGCTTTCGTCCGAATTCATTCTAAACTTGCGTGGGGGGCTCCAGTGGGATCACCACACCATGCCAAAATTTCTGGTTCCATTTCATGCATGCCCATCCGTACACAGTGTACAGACCAGGAACTTTCGGGTCTGCCGGAGGTGCTCTTCGAAAGAGGTTTTGTTTTTCAACTCCTCCAAAAACGAGCCAAAACTTTTCACACCCGTCCCCACCACCCATGCCAAGCATGATGCCAATTTCAATGTGTTTACTGTCGATGAATTTCTAAGGGTTTTTCCGGTGAAAAAACACTAAAACACTGCTGGAGTACAACGGGTTTCGGTGTCCGAACTTCGTTCTAAGTCGTGTGCAGGGTGACTCCAGTGGGCATGCGCACACCATGCAAATTTGGCTGTCATTTCATGCATGCCTCAACGTACACCATGTACAACTAGACAATGTCGATGTAGGAGGCAATTCGAAAAAGCTTTTTTTTTCACAATTCCTCCAACCGAGTCAAAACATTTGTGCACACCCTCCCCCACAATGCCAAGCATGCATCAAATTTTCGTTGATTTCTGATGTTCGATGAATTTTATAGGGTTTTCCCCGTGAAAACACACCCTAAACACACTGCAGGAGTGACGCAATTGCGTTTGTGTCCCGAATTCGTTCTAAACTTGCGTGCGGGAACTCGAGTGGGCATGCACCACCATCCAACATTTTGTGTTATTTCAATGCATGCCATCACGTAACTACATGTACGAACCAGGAAGTTCGGGTCTGCCGAGGCAAGTCCGAAAAGAGGTATTTTTTTTCCAACTACTCCAAACGAGCCAAAACTTTTTGCACAACCTCCACCAACCATGCCAATCTGCTGTCAATTTTGTTGTTTTTCGCGTTCGATGAAGTTTTCTAATTTTTCCCGGTTGTGAAAAAACCCAAAACACTCCAGGACTTGACGCATGTTGTTCGTGTCCGGATCGTTTATACTTGCGTGCGGAGACCCTCCAGTGGGCTAGCACACTACCATGCCAAAATTTGGTGTATTTCCATTGCATGCCATCATCTACACCATGTCAACCAGGAACGGATCGAGGCTGCGCCGGAGGGCAATCCGAAAGAGGTTTTTTTTTCAACTCCTCCATCGAGCAAACAATTTTGCAAACAACCTCCACCCCATGCCAAGCTGCGCATTTGCCAATTTTCGATTGTTCTTCGAGAATTTTTCTAGGGTTTTTCCCGTTGGAAAAAAAACCCTTTAAAACCTGCCGACGTGAGCAACGTGCGTTTCGTGGTTCGAATGTGTTCTATACCTTGCGTGGGGGACTCCAGTGGGCATGTCACAACTCATGCACAAAATTTGGTGTCATTTCATGCTGCCATCACTGTACACCATGTACGACCAGGAATGTTCCGGTCTGCCGGAGGGCAATTCCGATAAAGAGCGTTTTTTTTTTCATCTCTCCAACCGGAGCCACAAACTTTTTCACACCCTCCCACCACCATGCCACCATGCCATGCCAATTTTCGTAGATTTTTGACTTCGATGAATTTTCTTAGGGTTTTCCGGGAAAAAAGGTGACAAAAACCCAAAACACGGCACGACGTGACGCAAAGGTTAGTTGTCCGAATTCGTTCTTATCTGCGTGGGGGCCTCGTGGGCTGCACAGAACCATTGCTAAAATTTGGTGTCTTTCATGCATGCCATCACGTACACCGGTACAACCTAGAACGTCGGGTCTGCCGGAGGCAGTCCGAAAGAGTTTTATTTCCAACTCATCCAAATGGCCAAAACATTTTGCACACCCTCCCCCACCATGCAAGCATGCATGCGCAATTTTCGTTGATTTTCGACCGTTCGATGAATTTCTAGGGTTTTCCCGTTGAAAAAAAAACAAAACCTCATAAAACACTGCTCGAACTGACCGCAAAGCTGCGTTTCGTGTTCCGAATTCGTTGTCTTGTTGTGGGGACCCAGTGGCGATGCATACACACATGCCAAAATTTGGTGATTTCATGCCGATCCATCACTGTCCACCATGTACGACCAGGAACGTTGGGTCCCTACAGGAGGGCAGTCCGAAAGAGGCTTTTTTTTTTCCAACTTCCTACAACGAGCCAAAACTTTTTGCCACGCCCTCCCACCACCATCCAAGCATGCTGTCAATTTTCTTGATTTTCTACGTTCGATGAATTTTCTAGGGTTTTCACGGTGAAAAAACCCTAAACACTGCCGGACGTGACGCAACGTGCGTTTGGTGTGCCGAAGAATTCACTTCTTAATCTGCTTGGTGGGACTCCTGGGAGTGCACACACCATGCCTTAAATTTGGTGTATTTCATGCCAATGTCATCAGTGTACACCTGTATAACCAGGAACTTCGGTCTGCCTGAGGGCAAGTCCGAAAGAGGTTTTTTTTGCAACTCCCCAAACAGCCAAACTTTTTTGCACCTCCCACCACCATGCCAATAGAATGCATGCCATTTTCGTTGATTTTCAGCCGTTCGAGTGAAAAATTTTCTAGGGTTTCCTGTGGAAAAAAAAAACCTAAAACAACTGACGAACGTGACCGCAACATGCGTTTCGTTTCCCGACAGTTCGTTCGAACTTGCGTGGGGGACTACAGTGGGCATAAGCACCCATCCAACATTGGTGTCATTCATGACATGCCATAATGTACCCCATGTACGTACCAGGAACGTTCGGGTCTGCCGGAGGGCAGTCCGAAAGAGGTTTTTTTTTCCAGTCTCTCAACCGACCCAAAACTTTTTCCACCCACTCACCACCATGCCAGCATGCAGCCAAATTTTCAATGATGTTTGAGTTCGATGAATTTTCTAGGGTTTTTCCGGTGTGAAAAAACCCATAAAAAACACTGTCGGCGGTGAACACGTGACGCATTTGCGTTTCGTTCGGAATTTCTTCTACTTGCGTGGGGACTCCAGTGGGCACGCCCCACCATCAAAATTGGTGTCTATTTCATGCAGTGCCATCACGTACACCATGTACAATCAGAGACGTCGGGGTCTGACGGAGGGCCAGTCCGAAAAAGTACTTTTTTTCTTCAACTCTCCAAACGAGCCAAAAAACCTTCGCACCCTCCCAAAACCCACCATGCCAACATCGTGCCCAATTTTCGTGTTTTTGACGTTCGATTGAATTTTCTAGGGTTTTCTCCCGGTGAAAAAACCCTTAAAACCACTGTCGGGATGTGACGCACATGTTGCGTTTCGTGTCCGACATTCGTTCTATCTGCTGTGGGGACTCAGTGGGCATAGCAACAACCATGACAAAATTTGGTGTTTTCATGCATGCCATCACGTACCATTGTACAACCAGGAATCGTGTCGCGTTTGCGGAGGGGCAAGTCCGAAAGAGAGGTTTTTTTCAACTCCTCAACGAGCCAACAACCTTTTGCACAACCTCCCACCACTATGCCAAGCATGCTGCCAATTTTCGTTGATTTTCGAAGTTCGAGATATTTTCTAGGTTTTCCCGGTGAAAAAACCCTCAAACACCCGGAGCTGACGCAACGTGCGGTTCGTGTGCGAATTCGTTGTAACCTTGCGCTGGGGAGACTCCAGGGCTATGCACCACCACCATGCCAATAACTTTGTGTCCATTTCATGCATGCATCAGTACAACATGTACTAACCAGGAAACGTTCGTGACTCTGCCGGAGGGCAATCCGAAAGAGGTTTTTTTTTGTCACTCCCCAAACGAGCCAAAACCTTTTGCACACCCTCCCACCACTCATGCCAAGCATGCTCAGCCAATTTTCGTTGATTTTGGACGTTCGATGATTTTCTAGGGTTTTCCCGTGAAAAAAACCCGAAACACGCCGGATGTACACGCCAATCTTGTGGCCGATTCGTGTCTAACCCATTCGCGTGCCTGTCATTCATTCAATCTTGCCCTGCGGGATGACTCCAGTGGGCTAGCACATCCCATGCCAAAATTGTCTGTCATTTCATGCATGCCACACGTACACCATGTCAACCAGATACCTTCGGGCTCGCCGTAGGGACCAGTCCGAAAGAGGTTTTTTTTCAAACTCTCCAAACGAGCCAAACTTTTTGCACACCCTCCCACCACCATTGCAAGCATGCTGCCAATTTTCGTTGATCTCACGTTCGATCGAATTGTCTGGGTTTCCCGTGAAAAAAACCTAAAACACTGCCGGACGTGACGCACGTGCGTTTCGAGTTTCCGAACTCGTTCTAATCTTGCGTGGGCGGGACTCATGTGGCATGCGCACAACATCCACAATTTGGTTTTGTCATTTCATGCATTACATCCTACACCAGTAGTAAACCAGGACCGTTTCGGAGTCTGCCGGAGGGCATCCGAAAAGGTTCTTTTTTCATCTTCTCCAAACGAGCCAAAACTTTTGCCACCACCCTCCCACCCACCATGCCAAGATGGCATGCCAATTTTCGTTGATTTCGACTTTCAGGAATTTTCTAGGGGGGGGGGGGGGGTTGTCCCGGATGAAAAACCTAAAACACAGCCGAACACCCTGCGTTGTTGCTAATCGTCTAACCTAAAACCGGGACGAGTGCTTTCAGTGTCGAATTTGTTCTAAACTTGCGTGGGGACTCCAGTGGGTCATGCACACCAACCATGCCAAAATTTCGTGTTTTCATGCAGTGCCTCACGTACACCATGTAGAACCAGGAACCTTTTCGGGTATGCGGAGGCAAGTCGAAATAGTTGTTTTTTTTCAACTCCTCCAAACGAGCCAAAACTTTTTGCACACCTGCCACCACACAGCCCAAGAGTGCAGCCTAACTTTTTGATTTCGACGTTCGAATGAATGTTTCTAGGTTTTCCGGTGAAAAACCCTAAACACTGCCGGACATGACGCACTGCGTTTCGTGTCCCGAACTCGTTTAATACTTGCGTGTCGGGACTCAGTGGGCATCGCCACACCAATGCCAAATATTTTGTGTTGTATATTGCATGACTGCTCACGTACACCACATGTTACAACAGATACTTCGGTCTCCCGGAGGGCCAAGTCCGAAAGAGCTTTTTTTCAACTTCTCTTCAAACTGAGCCCAAACTTTTTGCACCCCCTCGCCAAGCCACTCATGCCAATTTCTTGCATTGCTTCGAATTTATAGCGTTTCCGTGGAAAAAACCCTAAAACACTTCCGATACGTGACGCAACGTGCATTTATGTCCGAATTCTTCTAAAACCTTGCGTGGGGAGGGACCCGAGAGTGGCATGCACACACCATGCCAAAATTTCATTGTTACTTCATGCATGCCATCCAGTACACCATGTACGACCAGCGGACGTTCGGGTCTGCCGGAGGGAAGTCCGAAGAGGTTTTTTTTCAAGCTCCTCCAACGAGCCAAACTTTTCAAACCCTCCCCCACCACCATGCCAAGATGCATGCCAATTATTTTTATGATTTTTGACGTCGATTGAAGTTTTCTAGGGTTTTCCCGGTTGAAAAACCCTAAAACACCTGTCCGGAACGTGATCGCAAGCGGTTGGTGTCCGATTCGTTCTAATTTGCGTGGGGACTCAGGTGGGCATTTCACACAACCATCCCAAAATTTTGGTGTACTTTCATGCATGTCATCATGACACCATGTATAACCAGGAACTTCGGGTCTGCCGGAGGGAAGTCCGAAAGAGTTTTTTTGCCAACTCATCCAAATAGCCCAAACTTTTTGCACCCCTCCCACCACCATGCCAGCAAGCATGCAATTTCGTTGATTTTCCGACGTTCGTGAATTTTCTAGGGTTTTCCCTGTTGAAAAAACACCTCATCAAAACACCGCCGACGTGAGCCAACATGTTTCGTGTCCGAATTCGTTTAAACACCTTGCGTGGGGGCTCCAGTGGGCATGCACCACACCATGCAAAATTTTGGGTGTCATTTCATGATCCATCATGTACAAAATGTACAAGGTCAAAGCGTTGGGTTGAAGAGGGTAGGTAAGTCCGAAGAGAGGTTTTTTTTTCCGCTCCTCCAACACTACCCAAACTTTTCCCACCCCCTCCCCACCATGCCAAGCATTGCATGCCAATTTTTAATGATTTGTTGACGTTCAAAAATAAAAGAATTGTCTAGGGTTTTCGGGTGAAAACCCTAAACTGCCGACTTTGACGCAACAGCGTTGGTGTCCGAATTCGTTCTTATCTTGCGTGGGGGACTCTCAGTGGGCATGACAAAACCATGCTTAAAATTTGGTGTCATTTCATGCGTGCCATCACGTACACTGTGTACAAACTAGAACGTCGGTCTGCCGAGGCAAGTCGAAAGAGTTTTTTTCCACTCCTCCAAACTAGCCAAAACTTTTTGCGACACCCTCCACCACCATGCCAGCATGCATGCCAATTTTGTTGATGTTCGACATTCGATGAATTTTCTAGGGTTTTCTCCCGGTGAACAAACCTAAACACTTCCGGACGTGACGCAATGTGCATTCGTGTCCGAATTCTTTTAAAACTTGCGTGCGGGAGCTCCAGTGGGTATGCACACACACCATGCCAAATTTCATGTTATTTCATGCATGCCATCAGTACACCAGTACAACAGGAACCTTCGGGTCTGACGGAGGGCAAGGTCTGAAGAGGGTTTTTTTTTCAACTCCTCCCAACGAGCCAAAACTTTCTGCACACCCGCCACCACATGCCAAGCATGCATGCCATTTTTTGACCTTCGATGAATTTTTGTTTCCTAGGGTTTTCCGGTGAAAAAACCCTAACACTGCCGGACGTGACGCAACGTGCGTTTTCGTGTCCGAACCGTTCTTAATCTTGCGTGGGGCTCAGGGGCATGTCCACACACCATGCCAAAATTTGGTGTCATTTTCATGCATGCATCCGCTTACACCATGTCAACCCAGGATTCATCTCGAGTATTCCCGGAGGGCAATTCCGAAAGAGGCTTTTTTTTTCAACTTTCCAAACGAGCCAAAACTTTTGCACACCCTCCCGCCACCATGCCAAGCAATGCATGCCAATTTTGTTGATTTCCGCCGTTCGATGACTTTTCCTAGGGGTTTCCCTGTGAAAAAAACCCTAACACCCGCCGAACGTGACCGCAACATGCGTTTCGTGTCCGAATCGTTTCTAACCTTGCGGGGGGGACTCAGTGGGCATGCACAACACCATGCCAAAATTTGGTGTCATTTCATGCCATGCCATCATGTACACAGTAATAAAATTCCTCGAAACGTCGAAATCAACGAAAATTGGCATGCATGCTTGCATGGTTGGGAGGGTGTGCAAAAAGTTTTGGCTCGTTGGAGAAGTTGAAAAAAAAGCCTCTTTCGGAATGTCCCTCCGGGAGACCTCGAATGATCCTGGTTGTACATGGTGTACGTGATGGCATGCATGAAATGACACCAAATTTTGGCATGGTGTGCGCATGCCCACTGGAGTCCCCCCCGCAAGATTAGAACGTTTCGGAACAAGAACGCACTTGCGTCACGTCCGGCAGTGTTTTAGGGTTTTTTCACCGGGAAACCCTAGAAAATTCATCGAAGGTCAAAATTTGGCATGCATGCTTGGCATGGTGGGGGAGGGTGTGCAAGTTTTGGCTCGTTTGGAGGAGTTGAAAAAAAACCTCTTTCGGACTTGCCCTCCGCAGACCCGAAGGTTCCTGGTTGTACATGGTGTACTTGATGGCATGCATGAAATAACAAATTTTGGCATGGTGTGTGCATACCCACTGGAGTCCCCACGCAAGTTTGAAAGAATTCGGACCGAAATGCACATTGCGTCACGTCCGGAAGTGTTTTAGGGTTTTTTCACCAGGAAAACCCTAGAAAATTCATCGAATGTCGAAAATCAACGAAAATGGCATGCATGCTTGGCATGGTGGTGGGAGGGTGTGCAAAAAGTTTTGGCTCGTTTGGAGGAGTTGGAAAAAAACTCTTTCGGACTTGCCCTCCGGCAGACCCAACGTTCCTGGTTGTACACAGTGTACGTGATGGCACCATGAAATGACACCAAATTTTAGCATGGTTGTGCATGCCCACTAGGAGTCCCCCACGCAATATAAAACGAATTCGGACACCAAACGCACGTTCGTCACGTCCGGCAGTGTTTTAGGGTTTTTTCACCCGGAAAACCCTAGAAAATTCATCGAACGTCAAAAATCATAAAAATGTGGCATGCATGCTTGGCATGGTGGTGGGAGGGTGTGGAAAAGTTTTGGGTCGGTTGGAGGAGCTGGAAAAAAAACCTCTTTCGGACTTACCCTCCGGCAGACCCGAACGTTCCTGGTCGTACATGGTGTACATGATGGCATCCATGAATGACACCAATTTTGGCATGGTGTGTGCATGCCCACTGGAGTCCCCCACGCAAGTTAAACGAATTCGACACGAAACGCATGTTGCTCACGTTCGGCGTGTTTTAGGGTTTTTTTCACAGGGAAAACCCTAGAAAATTCATCGAACGTCGAAATCAACGAAAATTGGCTGCATGCTTGGCATGGTGGTGGGAGGGTGTGCAAAAAGTTTTGGCTCTTTGGAGAGTTGGAAAAAACTCTTTCGGACTTGCCCTCCGGCAGACCCGAACGTTCCTGTTGTACACGGTGTACGTGATGGCTGCATGAAATGACACCAAATTTTAGCATGGTTTGTGCATGCCCACTAGAGTCCCCCACGCAAGATAAACGAATTCGGACACCAAACGCACGTTGCGTCACGTCCGGCAGTGTTTTAGGGTTTTTTCACCCGAAAACCCTAGAAATTCATCGAACGTCAAAAATCATAAAATTGGCATGCATGCTTGGCATGGTGGTGGGAGGGTGTGGAAAAAGTTTTGGTCGTTGGAGGAGCTGGAAAAAAAAACCTCTTTCGGACTTCCCTCCGGCAGACCCGAACGTTCCTGGTCTGTACATGGTGTACATGATGGCATGCAGAAATGACACCAAATTTTGGCATGGTGTGTGCATCCCACTGGAGTCCCCCACGCAAGTTAGAACGAATTCGGACACGAAACGCATTTGCGTCACGTTCGGCATTTTTTTAGGGTTTTTTTCACAGGGAAAACCCTAGAAAATTCATCGAACGTCGAAAATCAACGAAATTGGCATGCATGCTTGGCATGGTGGTGGAGGGTGTGCAAAAAGTTTTGGCTCGTTTGGAGGAGTTGAAAAAAAACCTCTTTCGGACTTGCCCTCCGCAACCCAAGTTCCTGGTTGTACATGGTGTACGTGATGGCATGCATGAAATAAAAAATTTTGGCATGGTGTGTCATCCCACTGGAGTCCCCCACGCAAGTTGAAAGAATTCGGACACGAAACCATTGCGTCACGTCCGGAGTGTTTTAGGGTTTTTTCACCGGAAAAACCCTAGAAAATTCATCGAAGTCAAATCAACGAAAATTGGCATGCAGCTTGGCATGGTGTGGGAGGGTGTGCAAAAAGTTTTGGCTCGTTTGGAGGAGTTGAAAAAAAACCTCTTTCGGACTTCCCTCCGGCAGACCCGAACGTTCCTTTTGTACATGGTACGTTGATGGCACATGAAATGACACCAAATTTTGCATGGTGTGTGCATGCCCACTGAGTCCCCCACGCAATGTAGAACGAATTCGGACACAACCACGTTGCGTCACGTCCGGCAGTGTTTTAGGGTTTTTTCACCGGAAAACCCTAGAAAATCATCGAACGTCAAAAATCAACAATTGCATGCATGCTTGGCATGGTGGTGGGAGGGTGTGAAAAAGTTTTGGTCGTTGGAGGAGTGAAAAAAAACCTCTTTCGGACTTCCCTCCGGCAGACCCGAACGTTCCTGGTGTACATGTGTACTGATGGCATGCATGAAATGACACCAAATTTTGGCATGGTGTGTGCATGCCCACTGGAGTCCCCCACGCAAGTTAGAACGAATTCGGACACGACACGCATGTTGCGTCACGTCCGGCGTGTTTTAGGGTTTTTTCCAGGGAAAACCCTAGAAAATTCATCGAACGTCGAAAATCACGAAATTGCATGCATGCTTGGCATGGTGGGGGAGGGTGTGCAAAAAGTTTTGGCTCGTTTGGAGAAGTTGAAAAAAAACCTCTTTCGGATTGCCCTCCGGCAGACCCGAATTCCTGGTTGTACATGGTGTACGTGATGGCATGCATGAATAAACACCATTTTGGCATGGGTGTGCGCATGCCCACTGGAGTCCCCCACGCAAGATTAGAACGTATTCGGACACGAAACGCACGTTGCGTCACGTCCGCAGTGTTTTAGGGTTTTTTCACACGGAAACCCAGAAAATTCATCGAAGGTCAAAAATTGGCATGCATGTCTTGGCAGGGTGTGGGGGGTGTGCAAAATTTTTGGCTCGTTTGGAGGAGTTGAAAAAAAAACCTCTTTCGGACTTGCCCTCCCAGACCCGAAGTTCCTGGTTGTACATGGTGTACGTGATGGCATGCATGAAATAACAAAATTTTGGCATGGTGTGTGCATCCCACTGAGTCCCCCCGCAAGTTGAAAGAATTCGAACACGAAAGCACTTGCGTCACGTCCGGAAGTGTTTTAGGGTTTTTTCACCAGGAAAACCTAAAAATTCATCGAAGTCGAAAACACACGAAAATGGCATGCATGCTTGGCATGGTGGTGGAGGTGTGGCAAAGTTTTGGCTCGTTTGGAGGAGTTGAAAAAAACCTCTTTCGGACTTGCCCTCCGGCAGACCCAACGTTCTTTTGTACATGGTGTACGTGATGGCAGCATGAAATGACACCAAATTTTGGCATGGTGTGTGCATGCCCACTGAGTCCCCCAGCAAGATAAGAACGAATTCGACACAAACCACGTTGCGTCACGTCCGGCAGTGTTTTAGGGTTTTTTCACCGGAAAACCCTAGAAATTCATCGACGTCAAAATCAACGAAAATTGGCATGCATGCTTGGCATGGTGGTGGGAGGGTGTGAAAAAGTTTTGGGTTGTTGGAGAGTGAAAAAAAACCTCTTTCGGACTTCCCTCCGCAGACCCGAACGTTCCTGGTGTACATGGTGTACTGATGGCATCATGAAATGACACCAAATTTTGGCATGGTGTGTGCATGCCCACTGGAGTCCCCCACGCAAGTTAGAACGAATTCGGACACGAAACGCAGTTGCTTCACTCGGCGGTGTTTTAGGGTTTTTTTCACCGGAAAACCCTAGAAATTCATCTCGAACGTCGAAAATCAACGAAAATTGGCATGCATGCTTGGCATGGTGGTGGGAGGGTGTGCAAAGTTTTGGCTTGTGGAGGAGTTGAAAAAAACTCTTTCGGACTTGCCCTCCGGCAGACCCGAACGTTCCTGTTGTACAGGTGTACGTGATGGCATGCATGAAATGACACCAAATTTTGCATGGTTGGTGCATGCCCACTGAGTCCCCCACGCAAGTTAAGAACGAATTCGGACACAAACGCACGTTGCTTCACGTCCGGCATTGTTTTAGGGTTTTTTCACCGAAAACCCTAGAAAATCATCGAACGGCAAAATCAAAATTGCATGCATGCTTGGCATGGTGGTGGGAGGGTGTGAAAAAGTTTTGGCTCGTTGGAGGAGTGGAAAAAAAAACCTCTTTCGGACTTCCCTCCTCGGCAGACCCGAACGTTCCTGGTGTACATGGTGTACATGATGGCATGCTGAAAATGACACCAAATTTTGGCATGTGTGTGCATGCCCACTGGAGTCCCCCACGCAAGTTAAACGAATTCGGACACGAAACGCCAGTTTGCGTCCGTTCGGCTTTGAGGTGTATAGTCCGCGACGCTGCTCAATTATTGATCGTGGTGTAGGGGGTGTCGTGCTCTTGAGATTACCTCTTTCAACTCTGGTCTGCTGTTTGTGGCGGGTGTGTTCTCAGCTTCCATCGTTGAGGCGCCATCTGCGATCCACGTCGTGTATTTTTGAGGTGTTGTGTTTTTGTTCAGCCAGTGTGAAGACAACACGCTAATAAAACTTTCTTGCATCTCTGTAGCATACCTTTATGTCTCAGTCACCCACTCTCCATCGCACGCTCGAGAGACAGACAACCTTATCTACTCCCACTAGCTCTGACGAAGACGTTCGTTGCCGAATCATGTCTTCCGTCACTGCTCGGCGGGTTGTCCCTCGCCCGTCTTTTCCTGTTTCATCCGTCTGGTCGATCACGGTCTCGGGCTCGCGGCACATTCATGTGCGCGTTCGTCTTTCTGCTGTGGGGGTTTTTGGGTTTTTCGACAAAAAACCCTTTCGTCACGTGCTCAGAGACACGAAGGTCCTGGTTGGCATGGTGGTACGTGATGGGCATCTATGAAGTTATGAGCATGAAATTTTGGTCGAAGGTAGTGTGTGTACTGCCCACGGAGTCCCCCACGCAAGTTGAAAGAATTCGGACACAAAGCACTTGCGTCACTCCGAGTGTTTTAGGGTTTTTTCACAGGAAAACCCTAGAAAATTCATCGAATCGAAAATCAACGAAAATGGCATGCATGCTTGGCATGGTGGTGGAGGGTGTGCAAAAAGTTTTGGCTCGTTTGGAGGAGTTGGAAAAAAACCTCTTTCGGACTTGCCCTCCGGCAGACCCGAACGTTCCTTTGTACATGTGTACGATGGCAGCATGAAATGACACCAAATTTTGCATGGTTTGTGCATGCCCACTAGAGTCCCCCACGCAAGTAGAACGAATTCGGACACAAACGCACGTTGCGTCACGTCCGGCAGTGTTTTAGGTTTTTTTCACCCGGAAAACCCTAGAAATTCATCGAACGTCAAAAATCAAAATTGGCATGCATGCTTGGCATGGTGGTGGGAGGGTGTGCAAAAAGTTTTGGCTCGTTTGGAGGAGTGGAAAAAAAAACCTCTTTCGGACTTCCCTCCGGCAGACCCGAACGTTCCTGGTGTACATGGTGTACTGATGGCATGCATGAAATGACACCAAATTTTGCATGGTGTGTGCATGCCCACTGGAGTCCCCCACGCAAGTTAGAACGAATTCGGACACGAAACGCATGTTGCGTCACGTTCGCGGGTGTTTTAGGGTTTTTTCACGGGAAAACCCTAGAAAATTCATCGAACGTCGAAAATCAACGAAAATTGGCATGCATGCTTGGCATGGTGGGGGAGGGTGTGCAAAAAGTTTTGGCTCGTTTGGAGATGGAAAAAAAAACCTCTTTCGGAATTGCCCTCCGGAGACCGAATGTCCTGGTTGTACATGGTGTACGTGATGCATGCATGAAATGACACCAAATTTTGGCATGGTGTGGCATGCCCACTGGAGTCCCCCACGCAAGATTAGAACGTTCGGACACGAAACGCACGTTGCGTCACGTCCGGCAGTGTTTTAGGGTTTTTTCACCGGAAAACCCTAAAAAAAAATTCATCGAAGGTCAAAAATTGGCATGCATGCTTGGCATGGTGGTGGGAGGGTGTGCAAAAGTTTTGGCTCGTTTGGAGGAGTTGAAAAAAAACCTCTTTCGGACTTGCCCTCCGCAGACCCGGTTCCTGGTTGTACTGGTGTACGTGATGGCATGCATGAAAAATACAAAATTTTGGCATGGTGTGTGCATCCCACTGGAGTCCCCCACGCAAGTTTGAAACGAATTCGGACACGAAAGCACTTGCGTCACGTCCGGAGTGTTTTAGGGTTTTTTCACACGGAAAACCCTAGAAAATTCATCGAAGTCGAAAATCAACGAAAAATTGGCATGCATGCTTGGCATGGTGGTGGGAGGGTGTGCAAAAGTTTTGGCTTTTTGAGGAGTTGGAAAAAAAACCTCTTTCGGACTTGCCCTCCGGCAGACCAAACGTTCCTGTTGTACATGTGTGAATGGCAGCATGAAATGACACCAAATTTTGCATGGTTGTGCATGCCCACTGAGTCCCCCACGCAAGATAAGAACGAATTCGGACACCAAACCACGTTGCGTCACGTCCGCAGTGTTTTAGGGTTTTTTCACCGGAAACCCTAGAAAATTCATCGAACGTCAAAATCAAAAATTGGCATGCATGCTTGGCATGGTGGTGGGAGGGTGTGAAAAAGTTTTGGTCGTTGGAGGAGTTGAAAAAAAAACCTCTTTCGGACTTCCCTCCGGCAGACCCGAACGTTCCTGGTGTACATGGTGTACTGATGGCATCCATAAATGACACCAAATTTTGGCATGGTGTGTGCATGCCCACTGGAGTCCCCCACGCAAGTTAAACGAATTCGGACACGAAACGCACTGTTGCGTCACGTCGGCGTGTTTTAGGGTTTTTTCACAGGAAAACCCTAGAAAATTCATCGAACTCGAAATCAACGAAAATTGGCATGCATGCTTGGCATGGTGGTGGGAGGTGTGCAAAAAGTTTTGGCTCTTGGAGAGTTGGAAAAAACTCTTTCGGACTTGCCCTCCGCAGACCCGAACGTTCCTGTTGTACAGTGTACGTGATGGCATGCATGAAATGACACCAAATTTTAGCATGGTTTGTGCATGCCCACTGAGTCCCCCACGCAAGATAAGAACGAATTCGGACACAAACGCACTTTGCGTCACGTCCGGCAGTGTTTTGGGTTTTCACCACGGAAAACCCTAGAAAATTCATCGAACGTCAAAATCATAAAATTGGCATGCATGCTTGGCATGGTGTGGGAGGGTGTGGAAAAAGTTTTGGGTCGTTTGGAGGAGTGGAAAAAAAACCTCTTTCGGACTTCCCTCCGGCAGACCCGAACGTTCCTGGTGTACATGGTGTACATGATGCATGCATGAAATGACACCAAATTTTGGCATGGTGTGTGCATGCCCACTGGAGTCCCCCCCGCAAGTTAGAACGAATTCGGACACGAAACGCATGTTGCGTCACTTCGGCAGTGTTTTAGGGTTTTTTTCACAGGAAAACCCTAGAAAATTCATCGAACGTCGAAATCAACGAAATTGGCATGCAGTCTTGGCATGGTGGTGGGAGGGTGTGCAAAAAGTTTTGGCTCGTTTGGAGGAGTTGAAAAAAAACCTCTTTCGGACTTGCCCTCCGGCAGACCCGAACGTTCCTGGTTTACATGTGTACATGATCATGCATGAAATGACACCAAATTTAGGCATGGTGTGTGCATGCCCACTGGAGTCCCCACGCAAGATAAGAACGAATTCGGACACCAAAACGCACGTTGCGTCACGTCCGGCAGTGTTTTAGGGTTTTTTCACCCGGAAAACCCTAGAAAATTCACGAACGTCAAAAATCAAAAAATGGCATGCATGCTTGGCATGGTGGTGGGAGGGTGTAAAAAGTTTTGGGTCGTTGGAGGAGTGGAAAAAAAACCTCTTTCGGACTTCCCCTCCGGCAGACCCGAACGTTCCTGGTCGTACATGGTGTACATGATGGCATGCATGAAATACACCAAATTTTGGCATGGTGTGGCATGCCCACTGGAGTCCCCCACGCAAGTTAGAACGAATTCGGACACGAAACGCATGTTGCGTCACGTTCGGCAGTGTTTTAGGGTTTTTTCACCGGGAAAACCCTAGAAAATTCATCGAACGTCGAAAATCACGAAAATTGGCATGCATCTTGGCATGGTGGTGGGAGGGTGTGCAAAAAGTTTTGGCTCGTTGGGAGAGTTGAAAAAAAACCTCTTTCGAACTTGCCCTCCGGCAGACCCGAACGTTCCTGGTTACATGGTGTACTGATGCATGCATGAAATGACACCAAATTAGGCATGGTGTGGCATGCCCACTGGAGTCCCCCACCAATTAGAACGAATTCGGACACAAACGCACGTTGCGTCACGTCCGGCAGTGTTTTAGGGTTTTTTCACCGGAAAACCCTAGAAAATTCATCGAACGTAAAATCAAGAAAATTGCATGCATGCTTGGCAGGGTGGTGGGAGGTGTGCAAAAGTTTTGGCTCGTTTGAGGAGTTGAAAAAACCTCTTTCGGACTTGCCCCCGGAGACCCGAACGTTCCTGGTTGTACATGTGTACGTGAGGATGCATGAAATAAACCAAATTTTGGCATGGTGTGTGCAGCCCACTGGAGTCCCCCACACAGATTAGAACGAATTCGGACACGAAACGCACTTTGCGTCATCCGGCAGTGTTTTAGGTTTTTTTCACCGGGAAAACCCTAGAAAATTCATCGAACTCGAAAATCAACGAATTGGCATGCATGCTTGCTGGTGGTGGGAGGGGTGTGCAAAAAGTTTGGCTCGTTGGGAGGAGTTGAAAAAAAACCTCTTTCGGACTTGCCCTCCGGCAGACCCGAACGTTCTGGTTGTACAGGTGTACGTGATGGCATGCATGAATGACACCAAATTTTAGCATGGTTGTTGCATGCCCACTGAGTCCCCCACGCAAGATAAGAAGAATTCGGACACAAACGCACTTTGCGTCACGTCGGCATTGTTTTAGGGTTTTTTCACCGGGGAAAACCCTAGAAAATTCATCGAACGTCGAAAATCAACAAAATTGGCTGCATGCTTGGCATGGTGGTGGGAGGGTGTGCAAAAAGTTTTTGGCTCGTTTGGGAGATTGAAAAAACATCTTCGATTGCCCTCCGGCAGACCCGAACGTTCCTGTTGTTACATGGGTAAGTGATGGCATGCATGAAATGACACCAAATTTTGGCATGGTGTGTGATGCCCACTGGAGTCCCCCCACGCAAGATTAGAACGAATCTCGACAGAAACGCACGTTGCGTCACGTCCGGCAGTGTTTTAGGGTTTTTTTCACAGGGAAACCTAGAAATTCATCGAACAATCGAAAATTGGCATGCGCTTGGCATTGGTGGGAGGTTGTGCAAAAAGTTTTGGCTCTTTGAGGAGTTGGAAAAAAACCTCTTTCGGACTTGCCCTCCGGCAGACCCGAACGTTCCTGTTGTACAGTGGTACGTGATGGCAGCATGAAATGCACCAAATTTAGCATGGTTTGTGCATCCCACTGAGTCCCCCCAGCAAGAAGAACGAATTCGGACACCAAACGCACGTTGCGTCACTTCCGGCAGTGTTTTAGGTTTTTTCCCCGGAAACCCTAGAAATCTCAGAACGTCAAAATCAAAAAATTGGCATGCTGCTTGGCATGGTGGTGGGAGGGTGTGAAAAAGTTTTGGCTCGTTGGGAGGAGTGAAAAAAAACCTCTTTCGGACTTCCCTCCGGCACCCGAACGTTCCTGTGTACATGGTGTACTGATGGCATCCATGAAATGACACCAATTTTGGCATGTGTGTGCATGCCCTGGAGTCCCCCACGCAAGTAAGAACGAATTCGGACACGAAACGCATGTTGCGTCACGTCGGCGGTGTTTAGGGTTTTTTCACAGGGAAACCCTAGAAAATTCATCGAACGTCGAAATCAACGAAAATTGGCATGCATGCTTGGCATGGTGGTGGGAGGGTGTGCAAAAATTTTTGGCTCGTTTGGAGAAGTTGGAAAAAAAACTCTTTCGGACTTGCCCTCCGGCAGACCCGAACGTTCCTGTTGTACAGGTGTACGATGGCATGCATGAAATGACACCAAATTTTGGCATGGTTTGTGCATGCCCACTGAGTCCCCCACGCAATGTAATAACGAATTCGACACCAAACGCACTTTGCTACGTCCGGCAGTGTTTTAGGGTTTTTTCACCGGAAAACCCTAGAAAATTCATCGAACGTCAAAAATCAAAATTGGCATGCATGCTTGGCATGGTGGTGGGAGGGTGTGAAAAAGTTTTGGTCGTTGGAGAGGGAAAAAAAAACCTCTTTCGGACTTCCCTCCGGCAGACCCAACGTTCCTGGTTGTACATGGTGTACTGATGGCATGCATGAAATGACACCAAATTTTGGCATGGTGTGTGCATGCCCACTGAGTCCCCCACCAAGTTAGAACGAATTCGGACACGAAACGCATGTTGTCACGTCGGGCGTGTTTTAGGGTTTTTTTCACCGGAAAACCCTAGAAAATTCATCGAACGTCGAAAAATCAACGAAAATGGGCATGCATGCTTGGCATGGTGGTGGGAGGGTGTGCAAAAAGTTTTGGCTCGTTTGGAGAAGTTGAAAAAAACCTCTTTCGGATTGCCCTCCGGAGACCCGAAGTTCCTGGTGTACATGGTGTACGTGATGGCATGCATGAAATACACCAAATTTTGCATGGTGTGGCATGCCCACTGGAGTCCCCCACGCAAGATAGAACGATTCGGACACGAAACGCACGTTGCGTCACGTCCGGCAGTGTTTTAGGGTTTTTTCACCGGAAACCCTAGAAAATTCATCGAATCGTCAAAAATGGCATGCATGCTTGGCATGGTGGTGGGAGGGTGTGCAAAAGTTTTGGCTGTTTGAGGAGTTGAAAAAAAACCTCTTTCGACTTGCCCTCCAGACCCGAAGTTCCTGGTTTGACATGGTGTACGTGATGGCATGCATGAATAACAGAAATTTTGGCATGGTGTGTGCATCCCACTGGATCCCCCACGCAAGTTAGAACGAATTCGGACACGAAAGCCATTGCGTCCACTCCGGAGTGTTTAGGTTTTTTTCACCAGAAAACCCTAGAAAATTCATCGAAGTCGAAAATCAACGAAAATGGCATGCATGCTTGGCATGGTGGTGGGAGGGTGTGCAAAAAGTTTTGGCTCGTTTGGAGGAGTTGGAAAAAAAACCTCTTTCGGACTTGCCCTCCGCAGACCCGAACGTTCCTGGTTGTACATGGTGTACGTGATGGCAGCATGAAATGACACAAATTTTGGCATGGTTTGTGCATGCCCACTGATCCCCCACGCAAGATAAGAACGAATTCGGACACAAACGCACGTTGCGTCACGTCCGGCAGTGTTTTAGGGTTTTTTTCACCGGAAAACCCTAGAAAATTCATCGAACGTCAAAATCAAAAAAATTGGCATGCATGCTTGGCATGGTGGTGGGAGGTGGTGAAAAAGTTTTGGCTTGTTGGAGGAGTGGAAAAAAAACCTCTTTCGGACTTCCCTCCGCAGACCCGAACGTTCCTGGTGTACATGGTGTACTGATGGCATCCATGAAATAACACAAATTTGTCATGGTGTTGTGCATGCCCACGGAGTCCCCACAGCAAGTTAGAACGAATTCGGACACGAAACGCATTTTGCGTCACGTTCGGCGGTGTTTAGGGTTTTTTTCACAGGGAAAACCCTAGAAAATTCATCGAACTGTCGAAAATCAACGAAAATTGGCATGCTGCTTGGCATGGTGGTGGGAGGGTGTGCAAAAATTTTTGGCTCTTGGAAGTTGGAAAAAAAACTCTTTCGGATTTGCCCTCCGGCAGACCCGAACGTTCCTGTTGTACACGGTACGTGATGGCATGCTGAAATGACACCAAATTTTGCATGGTGTGCATGCCCACTAGATCCCCCACGCAAGATAAGAACGAATTCGGACACAACGCACGTTGCGTCACGTCCGGCAGTGTTTTGGGTTTTTTCACCGGAAAACCCTAGAAAATTCATCGAACGTCAAAAATCAAAAAATTGGCATCATGCTTGGCATGTGGGTGGGAGGGTGTGAAAAAGTTTTGGTCTGTTGGAGGAGTGGAAAAAAAAACCTCTTTCGGACTTCCCTCCGGCAGACCGAACGTTCCTGGTGTACATGGTGTACTGATGGCATGCATGAAATGACCCCAAATTTTGGCATGTGTGTGCATGCCCACTGGAGTCCCCCACGCAAGTTAGAACGAATTCGGACACGAAACGCATGTTGCGTCACGTCGGCGTGTTTAGGGTTTTTTTCACAGGGAAAACCCTAGAAAATTCATCGAACGTCGAAAATCAACGAAAATTGGCATGCATCTTGGCATGGTGGTGGGAGGGTGTCAAAAAGTTTTGGCTCGTTTGGAGGAGTTGAAAAAACCTCTTTCGGACTTGCCCTCCGGCAGACCCGAACGTTCCTGGTTTACATGGTGTACTGATGCATGCATGAAATGACACCAAATTTAGGCATGGTGTGTGCATCCCACTGGAGTCCCCCACGCAAGATAAGACGAATTCGGACACCAAACGCACGTTGCGTCACGTCGGCAGTGTTTTAGGTTTTTTTCACCGGAAAACCCTAGAAAATTCATCGACGTCAAAAAATCATAAATTGGCATGCATGCTTGGCATGGTGGTGGGAGGGTGTGAAAAAGTTTTGGCTCGTTTGGAGGAGTGAAAAAAAAACCTCTTTCGACTTCCCTCCGGCAGACCCGAACGTTCCTGGTGTACATGGTGTACATGATGGCATGCATGAAATGACACCAAATTTTGGCATGTGTGTGCATGCCCACTGGAGTCCCCCACGCAAGTTTAAACGAATTCGGACACGAAACGCATGTTGCGTCACGTCGGCAGTGTTTTAGGGTTTTTTCACAGGAAAACCCTAGAAAATTCATCGAACGTCGAAAATCAACGAAAATTGGCATGCATCTTGCCATGGTGGTGGGAGGGTGTGCAAAAAGTTTTGGCTCGTTTGGAGTTGAAAAAAAAACCTCTTTCGACTTGCCCCCGGCAGACCCAACGTTCCTGGTTATACTGGTGTACATGCACATGCATGAAATGACACCAATTTGGCATGGTGTGCATGCCCACTGGAGTCCCCCACGCAAGATTAGAACGAATTCGGACACCAAACGCACGTTGCGTCACGTCCGCAGTGTTTTAGGGTTTTTTCACCGGAAAACCCAAAATTCATCGAACGTAAATTCAACAAATTGCAGGCATGCTTGGCATGGTGGTGGGAGGGTGTGCAAAAAGTTTTGGCTCGTTTGAGGAGTTGAAAAACCTCTTTCGGACTTGCCCTCCGGAGACCCAAACGTTCCTGTTTTACATGGTGTACGTGATGGATCATGAAATAAACCAAATTTGGCATGGTGTGTGCACCCCACTGGAGTCCCCCACACAGATTAAACGAATTCGGACACGAAACGCACTTTGCGTCAGTCCGGCAGTGTTTTAGGTTTTTTTCACCGGGAAACCCTAGAAAATCATCGAACTCGAAAATCAACGAAAATTGGCATGCATGCTTGCCATGGTGGGGGGAGGGTGTGCAAAAAGTTTTGCTCGTGGAGGAGTTGGAAAAAAAACCTCTTTCGACTTGCCCTCCGCAGACCCGAACTTTCCTGGTGTACAGGTGTACGTGATGGCATGCATGAAATGACACCAAATTTTAGCATGGTGTGTGCATGCCCACTGAGTCCCCCACCAGATAAGAAGAATTCGGACACCGAAACGCACTTTGCGTCACGTCGCAGTGGTTTTTAGGGTTTTTTCACCGGGAAAACCCTAGAAATTCATCGAACGTCGAAAATCAACGAAATTGCCATGCATGCTTGGCATGGTGGTGGGAGGGTGTGGCAAAAGTTTTGGCTCGTTTGGAGAAGTTGAAAAAAAACCTCTTCGGATTGCCCTCCGGAGACCCGAACGTTCCTGGTTGTACATGGTATGTGATGGCATGCATGAAATGACACCAAATTTTGGCATGGTGTGTGAATGCCCACTGGAGTCCCCCCGCAAGATTAGAACGAATTCAGACAGAAACGCACGTTGCGTCACGTCCGGCAGTGTTTTAGGGTTTTTTTCACCGGGAAAACCCTAGAAAATTCATGGAACCTCGAAAATTGCAGGCAGCTTGGCATGGTGTGGGAGGGTGTGCAAAAAGTTTGGCTCTTTGAGAGAGTTGGAAAAAAAACTCTTTCGGACTTGCCCTCCGGCAGACCGAACGTTCCTGGTTGTACATGGTGTACTGATGGCTGCATGAATGACACCAAATTTTGGCATGGTGTGTGCATCCACTGGAGTCCCCCACGCAAGATAAGAACGAATTCGGACACCGAAACGCATGTTGCGTCAGTCCGGCAGTGTTTTAGGGTTTTTTCACCGGAAAACCCTAGAAAATTCATGACGTCGAAAAATCAAAAAAATTGCATGCATTTGGCATGGTGGTGGGAGGTGTGTGCAAAAAGTTTTGGCTCGTTTGGAGGAGTTGAAAAAAAACCTCTTTCGGACTTGCCCTCCGGCAGACCCGAACGTTCCTGGTTTTACATGGTGTACGTGATGGCATCATGAAATAACACAAATTTTGGCATGGTGTGTGCATGCCCACTGAGTCCCCCACGCAAGTTTAGAACGAATTCGGACACAAACGCACGTTGCGTCACCCGCAGTGTTTTAGGGTTTTTTACCGGAAAACCTAGAAAATTCATCGAACTGAAAATCAACGAAAATTGGCATGCATGTTTGGCATGGTGTGGGAGGGTGTGCAAAAAGTTTTGGCTCGTTTGGAGAAGTTGAAAAAAAACCTCTTTCGGATTGCCCTCCGGGAGACCGAACGTCCTGTTGTACATGGTGTACGTGATGGCATGCATGAAATGACACCAAATTTTGGCATGGTTGTGGCATCCCCACTGGAGTCCCCACGCAGATTAGAACGATTCGGACACGAAACCACGTTTGCGTCACGTCCGGCATTGTTTTAGGGTTTTTTCACCGGGAAAACCCTAGAAAATTCATCGAACGGTCAACGAAAATTGGCATGCATGCTTGGCATGTGGTGGAGGGTGTGCAAAAGTTTTGGCTCGTTTGGAGGAGTTGAAAAAAAACCTCTTTCGGACTTGCCCTCCGGCAGACCCGAAGGTTCCTGGTTGTACATGGTGTACGTGATGGCATGCATGAAATACACAAATTTTGGCATGGTTGTTGCTACCCACTGGAGTCCCCCACGCAAGTTTAAACAATTCGGACAGAAAGCACTTGCGTCACGTCCGGATTGTTTTAGGGTTTTTTCACATCGAAAATTGAAGACAAAGGCAAGCTTGGCATGGTGGTGGGGAGGGTGTGCAAAAAGTTTTGGCTCTTTGGAGGAGTTGAAAAAAAACCTCTTTCGACTTGCCCTCCGGCAGACCGAACGTTCCTGGTTGTACATGGTGTACGTGATGGCACATGCAATAACACAACCAAATTTTGGCATGGTGTTTGCATGCCCACTGGAGTCCCCACGCAAGTATAGAACGAATTCGGACACGAAACGCAGTTGCGTCAGTCCGGCAGTGTTTTAGGGTTTTTTTCACCGGGAAAACCTAAATTCATAACGTCGAAAAATCAACAAAATTGCATGCAGTTTGGCATGGTGGTGGGAGGTTGTGCAAAAAGTTTGGCTCGTTTGGAGGAGTTGAAAAAAAACCTCTTTCGACTTGCCCTCCGGCAGACCCGAAGTTCCTGGTTTACATGGTGTAGTGATGGCATGCATGAAATAACAAAATTTTGGCATGGTGGTGCATGCCCACTGAGTCCCCCACGCAAGTTTAGAACAAATTCGGACACGAAACGCACGTTGCTCACTCCGGCAGTGTTTTAGGGTTTTTTCACCGGAAAACCCTAAAATTCATCGAACGTCAAAATCAACGAAAATTGGCATGCATGCTTGGCATGGTGGGGAGTGTTGCAAAAAGTTTTGGCTCGTTGGAGAGTTGAAAAAAAACCTCTTTCGTATGCCCTCCGGAGACCGATATCCTGGTTGTACATGGTGTAGTGATGGCATGCATGAAATGACACCAAATTTTGGCATGGTGTGTGCGCGCCCACTGGAGTCCCCACGCAAGATTAGAACGATTCGGACCGAAACGCACGTTTGCGTCACTTCCGGCATTGTTTTAGGGT
Source organism: Thinopyrum elongatum (assembly GCA_011799875.1). Lineage (NCBI taxonomy): Eukaryota > Viridiplantae > Streptophyta > Magnoliopsida > Poales > Poaceae > Thinopyrum > Thinopyrum elongatum. The sequence goes on from CM022297.1 coordinate 529,265,851, forward strand.
TTTTTCACCGGGAAAACCCTAGAAAATTCATCGAAGGTCAACAAAATTGGCATGCATGCTTGGCATGTGGTGGGAGGGTGTGCAAAGTTTTGGCTCGTTGGAGGAGTTGAAAAAAAACCTCTTTCGGACTTGCCCTCCGGCAGACCCGAGGTCCCTGGTTGTACATGTGTACGTGATGGCATGCATGAAATAACACAAATTTTGGCATGGTGTTGCATCCCACTGGAGTCCCCCACGCAAGTTAAAAACGACAGAATCTGCGAGCGAACGATCGAACGCATGTTGCGTCACGTCGGCGTGTTTTAGGGTTTTTTCACAGGGAAAACCCTAGAAAATTCATCGAACGTCGAAAATCAGAAAATTGGCATGCATCTTGGCATGGTGGTGGAGGGTGTGCAAAAAGTTTTGGCTCGTTTGGAGGAGTTGAAAAAAAACCTCTTTCGGACTTGCCCTCCGGCAACCCGAACGTTCCTGGTTTACATGGTGTACTGATGCATGCATGAATGACACCAAATTTTGGCATGGTGTGTGCATGCCCACTGAGTCCCCCACGCAAGATTGAACGAATTCGGCACGCAAACGCACGTTGCGTCACGTCCGCAGTGTTTTTAGGGTTTTTTCACCGGGAAAACCCTAGAAAATTCTCGAACTGCAAATCACAAATGCATGCATGCTTGGCATGGTGGTGGGAGGGTGTGCAAAAAGTTTTGCTCGTTGGAGGAGTTGAAAAAAACCTCTTTCGGACTTGCCCTCCGGCAGACCCGAACGTTCCTGGTTTACATGGTGTACGTGATGGCATGCATGAAATGACACCAAATTTTGGCATGTTGTGCTAGCCCACTGGAGTCCCCACGCAAGATTAAACGAATCGGACACGAAACGCACGTTGCGTCACTCCGGGTGTTTTAGGGTTTTTTCACCGGAAACCCTAGAAAATCATATCGAACGTCGAAAAAACGAAAATTGGCAGCATGCTTGGCATGTGGTGGGAGGGTGTGCAAAGTTTTGGCTCGTTTGGAGAGTTGAAAAAAAACCTCTTTCGGACTTGCCCTCCGGCAGACCCGAACGTTCCTGGTTGTACATGGTGTACGTGATGGCATGCATGAAATAACACCAAATTTTGGCATGGTGTGTGCATGCCCACTGGAGTCCCCCACGCAAGTTAGAAACGATTCGGACACGAAACGCACTGTGCGTCACGTCCGGCAGTGTTTTAGGGTTTTTTCACCGAAAACCCTAGAAAATTCATCGAACGTCAAAATCAACAAAATGGGCATGCATGCTTGGCATGGTGGTGGGAGGGTTGGGAAAAGTTTTGGTCGTTTGGAGGAGTGGAAAAAAAACCTCTTTCGGACTTCCCTCCGGCAGACCCGACGTTCCTGGTTACATGGTGTACATGATGGCATGCATGAAATGACACCAATTTTGGCATGGTGTGTGCATGCCCACTGGAGTCCCCCACGCAAGTTAGAACGAATTCGGACACGAAACGCACTTGCGTCACGTCGCAGTGTTTTAGGGTTTTTTCACAGGGAAAACCCTAGAAAATTCATCGACATCAAATCAAAACGAAATTGGCATGCATGCTTGGCATGGTGGTGGGAGGGTGTGCAAAAAGTTTTGGCTCGTTTGAGGAGTTGAAAAAAACCTCTTTCGGACTTGCCCTCCGGCAGACCCGAACGTTCCTGGTTTACATGGTGTACTGATGCATGCATGAAATGACACCAAATTTGGCATGGTGTGTGCATGCCCACTGGAGTCCCCACGCAAGATAAGAACAATTCGGACACAAAACGCACGTTGCGTCACGTCCGCAGTGTTTTAGGGTTTTTTTCACCGAAAACCCTAGAAAATTCATCGAACGTCAAAAATCAAAAATTGGCATCATGCTTGGCATGGTGGTGGGAGGGTGTGCAAAGTTTTGGCTCGTTGGAGGAGTGGAAAAAAAAACCTCTTTCGGACTTCCCTCCGGCAGACCCGAACGTTCCTGGTTGTACATGGTGTACGTGATGGATGCATGAAATAAACCAAATTTTGGCATGGTGTGTGCAGCCCACTGGAGTCCCCCCAAAGATTAGAACGATTCGGACACGAAACGCACTTTGCGTCATCCGTCCGTGTTTTATGGTTTTTTTCACCGGGAAACCCTAGAAAATTCATCGAACATGAAAATCAACGAAAATTGGCATGCATGCTTGCCATGGTGGTGGGAGGGTGTGCAAAAAGTTTTGCTCGTTGGGAGAGTTGGAAAAAAAACTCTTTCGGACTTGCCCTCCGGCAGACCCGAACGTTCCTGGTTGTACATGGTGTACGTGATGGCATGCATGAAATGACACCAAATTTTAGCATGGTTTGTGCATGCCCACAGAGTCCCCCACGCAAGATAAGAAGAATTCGGACCGAAACGCACTTTGCGTCACGTCGGCGTGTTTTAGGGTTTTTTCACCGGGAAAACAAGAAAATATCGAACGTCGAAAATCAACGAAAATTGGCTGCATGCTTGCATGGTGGTGGGAGGGTGTGCAAAAAGTTTGTGGCTCGTTTGAGAGTTGAAAAAAACATCTTCGGATTGCCCTCCGGAGACCCGAACGTTCCTGGTTGTACATGGGTATGATGGCATGCATGAAATGACACCAAATTTTGGCATGGTGGGTGTGCCCACTGGAGTCCCCACGCAAGATTAAACGAATTCGACAGAAACGCACGTTGCGTCACGTCCGGCAGTGTTTTAGGGTTTTTTTCACAGGGAAAACCCTAGAATTCACTATGAACAATCGAAAATTGGCATGCAGCTTGGCATGGTGGTGGGAGGTGTTGCAAAAAGTTTTGGCTCGTTTGAGGGGATGAAAAAAAACTCTTTCGGACTTGCCCTCCGGCAGACCCGAACGTTCCTGTTTGTACAGGTGTACGTGATGGCACGCATGAAATGACACCAAATTTTGCATGGTTTGTGCATGCCCACTGAGTCCCCAGCAAGATAAGAACGAATTCGGACACCAAACGCACGTTGCGTCACGTCCGCCGTGTTTTAGGTTTTTTCACCCGGAAAACCCTAGAAATTCATCGAACGTCAAAATCAAAAATTGGCATGCTGCTTGGCATGGTGGTGGGAGGTGTGGAAAAGTTTTGGCTCGTTGGAGGAGTGGAAAAAAAACCTCTTTCGGACTTCCCTCCGGCAGACCGAACGTTCCTGGTGTACATGGTGTACTGATGGCACATGAAATGACACCAAATTTGGCATGGTGTGTGCATGCCCACTGAGTCCCACGCAAGTTAGAACGAATTCGGACACGAAACGCATGTTGCGTCACGTTCGGCGGTGTTAGGGTTTTTTTCACACGGGAAAACCCTAGAAAATTCATCGAACTTCGAAAATCACGAAAATTGGCATGCATGCTGGCATGTGGTGGGAGGGTGTGCAAAAAGTTTTGGCTCGTTTGGAGGAGTTGAAAAAAAAACTCTTTCGGACTTGCCCTCCGGCAGACCCGAACGTTCCTGTTGTACAGGTGTACGTGATGGCATGCATGAAATGACACCAAATTTTAGCATGGTTTGTGCATGCCCACTAGAGTCCCCCACGCAAGTAGAACGAATTCGGACACGAAACGCACGTTGCGTCACGTCCGGCAGTGTTTTAGGGTTTTTTCACCGGAAAACCCTAGAAAATTCATCGAACGTCAAAAATCAAAAAATTGGCATGCATGCTTGGCATGGTGGTGGGAGGGTGTGAAAAAGTTTTGGCTCGTTGAGGAGTGGAAAAAAAAACCTCTTTCGGACTCCCTCCCAGACCCGAACGTTCCTGGTGTACATG